>MUZC01001596.1:579109-603194 GCA_002072015.1 Radix auricularia
AACAAAAAAATACTTGTGAGATTCGGAGTAAAAAAGTGTGATAATATTGGATATTTTAAAAATGTCGTAGTATTTTTTCAGTCCTCAACTTGCAAGAATTACTGTGTTTTGCGACGCATAAGATGACACCCTACTTTCCTGCACAAATGTGGGGTTCGTACGGTATTGGCCATTTTCCTCTTCCAACGCATACCTAATAATTTTTAGAAAACATGAGATGTGATATCAATGTGATAATTTTCGATCAAATGCCTTCAATGTGCATATACTTAGCAGGAAAACTGTCATTAGAATATCGAAATCAATTTGAGGAATTGTCTTGTATCTATACATATATTCCAGGTCTATCAATACAATGATCCTTCTAATATCAATAGTCACATTCGCGAGCTTAATCGCGAAGGTTAATCACATCAAATGGTTTTTGACATTACCGCTGCATTGTTCGTTAGCTGTCTTGCTATGCACTGGCAACTAAACATTTTTTTTAAAAAATGTAATATATAAAACAAGCCAAATTCATACGTAATAGGGCATAAGCCATGTAGGGGCTCTTTTTGCTATCAAATCAATACAGAGAAAATCATTTCAAAACGGGATAACAATGCAATAGTACCTGGTGAAATGGAAAAATTCTTGCCGGTCGTCTGATACAAAAAAGTTTGAGAATCACTGGCTTAAAATTTATTTGATGTCTTTTACATAGCTTCACGCGTGTTACAATATTACAATGTAGACCTACACTAAATAAATACTTAAATGACAAAAAAGTGATTTGAAACATGCTTATTTTCAAATAGAAAATTCAGTTTTATTTTTTAGGGGGGGGGTCAAAGTTTTGTGACGTACTTTTGGAGGGGGGGTCTACGATTTTGTGACGACGCGTGACGTAGGGGGGGGAGGGGGTAAAAAATCGGCCAAAATCGCGTGACGTCATTTATGGACGGCCCCTTAAGGATGAAAATCTTAAATAAATTCCAAAACTAATGTTTTATTATTGTTTTAAAATGTGTTTGCATCAATAATTCACATTTAAATTTAATAAGATAGCAATAAATACTAAAATAAATCACTATGTTCATTGAGTAGGCGTGGCCACATTTTGTTTACAAAATAAATCAAAACTATTTGCTAATTTTAACACTACTGAATGTAAACAAGTGCTATTTCTAAACAGAAAGGAAGTAGAAAAGATTTACTTTTCATTTGTAAACTTAAAAAGTCTAATGGGACACTCAAAGCAACGAAATAAATTAAAAAACTCAATCGGCCGATATATTGGCGATTGGCACAAACGTGACCAGGCGAGATTGCAGAAATATTGGCGATTGGCAGGGAAGGAGTTAAATTTTCACTTAAATTATTTGTGTTTGTTTTTTTAATTAAAATTTATATAACTTAATGTGGAACAAAAAAAGTGACTCGAAAATCATTTTTAAAAATTAAAATTAAATTAATTTATTTTTCAAAATATTTTGAAATTAAAATTGAATTATTTTTAATGAGAAAAGTTGTACGATTTTTGCATCATATGTTGTGAAACATTTGATTTAAAACAGGATTTTTTAAAATGTTTCCTGACAATGTTTGTTAACCGAAATATCAAATTTAGTCTTAATTTTTAAGAAAAAGTAAGCATATCACTACAATCCAACTTTTAAAATTTGTTTTTTCTAATTATTTAATGAGTTGATTTTAAATATAAAATCAAGCCTCTTTTTAATGTTGCAATATTTTTTTTTCTTTAAAGAACTCCGAGGATAAGGCAAGGAAGCCATTAAACACTGAAGCTACTATTTGTAAAGCCCCAAAGACAAACCCACCACCACCTCCAATTTATAAAGTGACCAACAAATTTCAAGATTCTGGAGAAAAAGAGAAACAAAAGAGTTCCATTGTTGTCATCTCTCAAACACCAAAAACTGAGTCAAATAAAGATGTAGAAGCTGCAGAGGCTTGTGGGGAAAATTTTGAAATGGTTCCATTGGATGATAAAGTTGAACTGGAAAAAGAGGAAGACAACCCCAATAATGATGTTAAAGAAGATACAGATGTAGCAGTCATAGAGGCAGCTGACAAGTCAGTGGTCAAAGACAAGACAGAAGTTATCAATGAAACTGCATAAATAATTATTTTGATAATTTATTCTGGACTTAGATTTCTTTAGGAATTCTACGAAATTCAAAAAAAGTATTTTATAAATTATTTTATTTTACTGGGAAATAAATGTCATAAAATTATCAATCTTTTAAAAAAAAGCTCCTTAATGATTTTTACAAAGGAATGTTTTATTTTTCAGATTTCATTAAGTGGTGTTACTTCATTTATTGCATATCATTTTCAAATAACTAAAGATAATTTAAAATAAATTGAGTCCATTGAGTAAAAGAGAAATCTTATTTATTTTAATAATATATATCTCTTAATATTTTTCTTTGTATAAATCTCTCCCCTTTCAAAATAATATTTAAATAAAAAAATTACGACCCTTTAACTAGGAAACTCACTTCATATTCTTTTTTTTTCTTTTTCAAACAATTTTTAAAAAAAATTTAAGATATAGAAATTGAAAACTGCACTTTATCCTCAATCCATTTTAGCAATTTAATACAATTTTATTATTGTGTTTTATTTTCTAATATTGGTTGTAAAATCTAAAATGTTCCATCTGTAAAATAGTTATATGAGTGGTCTTAAATCAAAATTACACTTAAATAGATGGATAACATGCAAACAGGGAATGTATGAGCTTGACAAGATGTCACAAAACAACAAATGTTTTGGCAAAGAGACTTCTTGGATGAACAAACAGAAATTTTTAAAAATGAAACAAATAAAAAGAAATTAAAACTTAGCTGCCGTAAAATCCCGGGGGCCAATGAGAGCATTAAAGAAGGTTCTTGGTTCTTTGCTGAAATGTTTTTTTTTTTGTGGCATCTTGTCATGCTCATACATACCCTGTTTGCATGTTATCCATCTACTTATCTAAAAGCCTGATTGCAGTCTCACCCACATTTTGTTAGGAAAATTATACTGTGGTCGAATTATATTTTTTAAAACCCTCTACCACTTTACAACTATGATAATTTTTTTTCACTGTATAATATATGTTACAAATTCTGAATTTTTCTATATGCCTAATAAATAAAATGCATTTAATTTAAGACTTTTCTAAATGAATAATGAAATAATATGTTTATTTCATAACTTTCATTGGACTATACATATATTTATATGGAATGTGTTCAGGGTAAAATGATTTTATTTCATTGTACTATGATGTAATTGTTTTTTTAAATGTCTTTTAGCTCTCTATATATATTTAGTTGTAAAATTAGGCAGCAAATTTTTAACGATCAGATTTGTAAATTTGAAAAACACACTTAAATTGCTTTACAGTAAAATATTTGTGGTTTATAAGCTGATATTCATGGTATTAATTCATAATGAAGGGTTTGAATTTTCGTAAGCTAACTATGTATTATAATTTTTTAAAACGCCACTTTAAATAACAATTGAGGACATCTGGTAGAAGAAGTTGGGCTAGACCATTAGATGAAAGGACCAAAGTAGTGGTTACAAGATGACTTAAAATTGAGATTAATAATCCGTTTTGTTTCACTAGATGGCATTAAACCTAGTTACACATACATTGATACATATTTCATCCTGAGCTAAGGTGATTACAGCTTTAATGTGTATTATATCAATACAGTTTTAAATGTCATTGTGCATGAGGAATTTTTTTATGTTGTTACATAGAATTAATTTCCTATTTGGAAGTTAATTTTCAATTTTTAAAAAAAGATATATTTTTAGCGCATTTTCGAGAAGTCGAATGCGCTATTGCACCCGTTTTGTCCGTCTGTCATCACCTTTGATCACAGCATCCATAAGTCCTAGACCCATGATGTATATATGTTTTTTGTATGTCCTGACCTGCCATTTGTGCATCAACACTCAGTTACTCGATCCGTTAAAAAACCACGTTAAAACTACCAAAAAAACTTTGCGAATCGAGAGGTAACACTGGCGCAGGGAACGGCCGCCATTGCCGGAAGTCGAATACATCATTTTTCAAGCATTCAAGAGTGGTGCGAAGGCGTGCAAAAGAATTAGTTTGTTTTTTGTTGTTTTTTTTGTTGACGTCATTAGAATATGTGTAAAAGTTTAGAGAGTTTTACGTCATCATTTGTGGTGACTTGTAGTTAGATTAAAGAGAAAATAAATTTTTTTTAAATGTAAAGAAATGACTTTTAAATAAAAAAAATGTCAGGTATATTCATTACACAAGAAAATTCATAAAAATATGTCTAAAATCTAAACACAATTACTGATAACTACATAATGCTGATATCTAACATAAGTACTGATACATAATACGAAAATGCGCTAACACGTCCTGAGTTCCAAAAGGGACCAGGCTTAACATGATTTTTTTATCTTTCTGCTCTCTTCCTGAAATGAAAAGAAAAGTTAACAGGCTTACCATATGCATATTTCTTTTGACACTTTAAAAAAGTATGTCATGTTAGTAGATAGCATGAAAGACTATATTTTCATTAATATATGTATTAAAATGCATTATTTATTGTGTTTTTTAAATAATTATTTTTAACAAACCCAGAAAAGTGACTGACTCCACAATGTGTCAAATTGTACAAAACAAATTGTCTGTTTTTTCTGTTTCATGTTAATATGTTCAGTGTGCATATTCAAAATCAAATTTGTATAAATGCTAACATTTCTTTTTTTACAGGTTAGTAAATTGTTTAATAAATATTCAGTTAAAATATTTAAATACTTGATTGTTGTACATATTATTGATTACATTTTTTTATTTTTGAATAATTTAAATCAGTGATCTTTTTTTTCTTGACATTATTTACCATCCATTTAAATAGAAATAAACTATTGACCCTTGAAAGCTGTATTGTTTTTAAAATACCTCCAATAATTAAAATAGCCAGTTCTTTTTCTAAAAAAATATGAGTTAAAAGATGTTTGTAGAATGCTTAAAATAATAACCAAAGAAAATAACTGAATAAAAAGAAAAACATTTATTTGACTTTTAAATTTAAACCTGGCAGCTGCAATGGATCTAACACTACAAAATTTTTGAAATTCTTTTAGTGGCTATTAAATTTTAAATGTGCAAATAGCTTTACAAGTTTAGACCCCCCCCCCCTTCCACAAACACACTCCACTGTTAATAAAATAAAAACCATTGCAACCTTTACTAAACTAGAATTACCTTTTATTATTGAACATTGAAAGAAATACTTTGATTTTTTAAATTAAGAAATATCTAATCCAAATGCATTTATTTTTTCAAATATTCAGTGTTTGAACATCTCCCTATTATTACAGCTTAAGCCAAACAATTATTGTATTAACACTTAAGTGTATCCTCACATCCACCTCCATGTTAAAAACAAACATCAAAACTTGATGATTACAGCATTAATGTCAATTTCAACTGAATAATCAAATAATGTACATTTAACCAAAACATATCAATTTGAACTCAGGTTTAGATGTGGTTAAAAGTATTTGTGTAAATATATAATAAAATTATCTTAGAGTAAATGTTTTAGCTGGGGCGTGGTGGTCTAAGTGGTAGCGCACTGGACTGCCGAACCGCTGCAAGAACTTGAGTCACGGGTTCGAGCCGCGATACTGGCTAGGCCCCTGGGGGATTGTGCTAACCATACAATCCCCTGCTCTTTAGTGGTCAATGAAACTTGTGAACGCTACTTCACTTGCCCCATAGGCCTTCATGGTCTGAAATTGGTTATTTATACTATTTATAAATGTTTTAGCTAATTAGGGATTTAAATTGTTTTCAATAAACCTAACCATCTCAAACTAAAACTATCAGGAAATCAAACTAAAGACTTTGTTAATACAGTGACTTTAAAAAAAACAACCTAATTTTCATCCTTTATACTAAATTCTTTTCATTAAAAAGATGTATTTATTTAAAAGTAAGATAGTAAGATGCGTCTTTATATGCATCTGATGAAGTTTTGTGTGTCAAATAGAAATACATTTTATTTTAAAATCATCTGGTCTGTGCAATTTATTACAAATTCATTTTATGTTTTGATCAATTAATTATTTTATTTGTTTTCATTAAAATTTGTTACCCATGTTTGTTTGATATAAGTTTTTAAAAAGTCTATTTCTTTCATAATGCTACTTTCCCATGGTGCATTACAAACACCTGAGTGCTCAAACCCTTCTAGCATGTCTGTACAGAATATTTCTTTCATGTCTGCCTCTTTGCCTAACTTGTTTGCTTTGAAGTCAACTGTATTTTCACATTTTTCCTGGTAATTATTGTACATATTTATTTATATAAAAGTATATATTTTTTTTTACAAAGGGCTAAATTTAATATTAAAAAAAGATATTTTTATTGATTTGTGTTCCCAAAAATTTGAACTGATCTTTATAGCCATAGCATAATATCAAATGTTCCTCAGAAAACCATGACATTTTTGCAACAATTGAGAGTTCAAATTAAATTACCTATCTCTACAATTGTATATAACATTAGACATCGGAATATTTAAAACTCACATTGCTTTTTAAGTGAAGCTGTTCTAACTCCATGACCTGTTGTCAGTCTTGTAGGGCACAAATGAATGCCAAAATCAAAAGTGTTTTTTTTTTAATTATTTTTTTTATGAACTGAAATGAAATACTTTAAAGGAAGTAAAAGGGAAAAAATGAACCAGGCAACATAATTATTAAAAAAGGGAAAGTTTGAGTTTAAAATATTTTAACTGTAAATGAAATGCTATTTTATTTGAACTATTTTGTGTGTGTTCTCTTGTGGAGTTATAATGTCTCTGTATGTTTATTATTCAACCGTACACAGTTTAATACGCCTTGTATACTTAAATGTGACTTAACTGTATTGAAAAAAAATTAATAAAAGTTACAACAATTTTTTTTTCCTTAAAAAAATGTTTACTTTATTACTTTTAACACTTATGCAGTCACTTCAATACTAATGATTTCTTAGTTTTTTACATTTGACAATCTTCTTATAATAAGATAACATCCAATTTTAACATATATCGGAATCATTGATAGAACCAGCCAAGGCTCTCAAATTAAAATTCGATTAACAAAATCTAGACACATTTGTAACATTTATTGGGTCTCTATGAAGCAAATAAAAGATCAGTAAATAACTTGGTTATCATTGTTGATTTCAAATACATTGTAAATGTAAATGATTTGAAAGTAAGATTAAGGACATATCTCATAGAAATCTCATGTTTTCTGAAGGAGATCAATCATATAAGGCGTCCAAAGAAAATGACTAAAATAATGCGTCGTTTTCTTTCACTGCTACTGTTGTTTTAAATTAAATGTATTCGGACTTACTGCAACTTGTCTGATCGGTCCTACAAGGGATTCCAGGTGTAAAATAACAATAAATGAATACACAAACGCACATTTCATTAATAAACGGGGTGCTAGTTAGTTTACGCTGGTTAACACGCAGGCTCATTCATCACCTTGTATTCGCCAGTGGTTCTGTCAACTCTGATAGCACAAGTATCACAAATGAAGATGACTGATGCTCCCCACTCATCACAACCAAATTCTGTCACATTTGACATTATTCTAAAAATGGTTAATAATTGCTGGATAGTTCAGAGGGCAGGTTTATGTGTAAAGTTATTAATTACAAATATTAATTCCTCCAAAAACATGTCGAGCACATGGGTTACCAAAGCAATGCAGTCCCTTCTCGTACAAATATACTCTTGCAAATAGTAATAACCTATGCGTGAGCTAAAATTACCTATTAGCTTAAAATATTTTAGCTTCTCCGTATTTAGGACTTAGCCAGGTTTACCTGTCGTCTGTCACTGTTGACATCGCTCCTCACTTGTTGAATAAATCTTTGTCCTTGTCGCACACGGGAAACATCGTCCTAAACGCGGACCTGAAGTTTGAGCTCATCTTCAAGAATATAAACAGATTAGACGAGTGGTTGATGAAGTCCAGGACCAGCATGCAGCTGAACGTCATGTTGAACGCCGTGTTGTATTTCTTTGCATAGTAGAACTCAGGCTCGGAGAACTGGGCGACGTAGAAAATAATACGGGGAAACAGGTTGCCTATGAAAAATACCAAGATCACCAGCAGCATTTTTGAGACCTGCTTTTCTTTCTTGGTCTGTCTGGTCAGAGACGAAATCTTTGAAGTTTTGGAGCTTCTGATGTTTTTTGACGCCTTCTTCAGAAAAAACAAAGTCAGCGCGGATGAAAGACACAATATTATAAACGGGAGGAAGGTTAGCATGATGCGCACTGCTTTAATCCCTTCCACAAACGGACCTTGAATCAGGAAATAAAAACTATTAAACTTGAGGACCGCGACCGTTGTGTTGTACTGAGGGCTGTACACATACACAATGTCGGTGACAAAAAAGACGATCAGGTTCAGACCCACGACAATGACGGAGATGGACGAGACCATGACCAGGGAGAAGCGGGGTGTGAAAATGGACTTGACGGCGAAGGGTAGGCCAACGCACAGACACCGCTCCACGGACACGTATGACGCCAGGGCGTAAGACACGTAGCCGGAAAAGGACACGATGTTGACGAAGAACATCTGAGATATATTCCTCCACGACGCGCCCAGGGCAGGCAGGACCCAGCCCAGAGGAAGACCCAGAGTGTGAGCGAAGAAACAGCTGCACTTGATCAAGTCCCAGGACGCTATGGCGAACAGCGATATGTTGACCTCTTCGCGGAACCCTTGCCTGGCGAAGACGAGCAGATTAATGGCGTTGGTGGTGGCTCCGATGAAGCTGAAGCTGCTCAAAATAAAGAAATCAACGATGGCCCCGAAATATAAAGCTGGTTCATCAACTTCTGCCATGGACTGGGAATGACAACCGAACAGTGGTAAGCTATTTAATTGTACTACAGGACTGAAACAATCCTCTGAGACATATGATAACTCATCTGCCAACAGAAAGATAAGAAGGTTTGTTTATTTCATAGTCCTCAAATTAGTTTTATTTTATAAAGTGGTATTTATAGATTAAATTTTCACAGATTTAATTTTTTTTTAACCTTTCCCTGATGTGTCACTAATAATTGATAGTCTCCCTTGCTTAATCGGCGGCTCAACAAAAAGAGATCCGTCTTCACTTACTCACCCACCACGAATTATTTTGTGTGGAAAACATCAGTGGCATCACAAGCACAAATCACACAACAATCTTCAATCAGCGCATTTAACATACGACTGGAGGTGGAGCTGCAGTAGGTCGACGGGTAATTATAAAACAAGATCAGGGGTTTAATTGATGTGTCTCGTTGCTAAGTATCGCCGAAATTATACAGGGTTATATAATTTATAAGTTGTTGGTTGATCGGGGGGGGGGGACCCGTTATTACACTTATAATTATTGTTTAATATTAAAATAGAAATCTTCGTCATTCAATAAGATAGCAACAAATATAGGCCTTCACTAGGTATTCTTCATATTCTTATGAGTCATCAAAGAAAAAAATAAATAAAAGTTTAACGTAATTTTTAAACCCATGGAAGCTTTTTACATAATAGTAAAAGAAAATAAGCTTTTTGTCTTGTTGAAGACTATATTATTTGATCTGATCCACTTTCACTATTTAGTCTCAGTGAATAGAACTATGATTAAAATATTGACTTATGAATAATTACAGTAATATAAGCACCAATTTTAATGGTCTCAACAGAGAAGAACATTTCCTTCAACGTCAAAGGAGGCTCCAGGTTCAGCAATAGTTCTAACGCCACGACCTTAACATTGATACGGATAATTATTATCTACGTCATCATCTATACCATCATGAGGGGTAGGACTGCAATCAGGCTTATACAGAATTCAATGGAAAAGACGTAAACAAGGTATGGGTTAGCCTGACCGGACGCAACAAAACAGCGAACGTTTCGGCAAAGAGCCTTTATCAACGAACATACAAGACACAAACAAAACGAAAATAAAAATAAAATTAAAAAATGAAGGAACTTAGCTGTGGTGGAATCCGAAGTATCCAAAGAAAAGTTTCTTTGGATACTTCGGATTCCACCACAGCTAAGTTCCTTCATTTTTTAATTTTATTTTTATTTTCGTTTTGTTTGTGTCTGGTATGTTCGTTGATAAAGGCTCTTTGCCGAAACGTTCGCTGTTTTGTTGCGTCCGGTCAGGCTAACCCATACCTTGTTTACGTCTTTTCCATTGAATTCTATACCATCATGCATCATTGAGAAGCTGGCGACTCTCTTAATAACAAGTTGTTGAAACTGGATGAAATTACAATAACCTACTTTGACAGAAGAGGAATTCTTGTATTATCTCAAGTTATTGCAATTATTTGTTTGACAAACTTGTCAATTTAACACTATGACTCTATGGCGTTCGAGATCACTTACTAAATTTACAACTAAATTTT
This sequence comes from Radix auricularia, assembly GCA_002072015.1. Taxonomy (NCBI): domain Eukaryota; kingdom Metazoa; phylum Mollusca; class Gastropoda; family Lymnaeidae; genus Radix; species Radix auricularia. The sequence continues at coordinate 589,585 of MUZC01001596.1, forward strand.
AGTGGCTGTCTTTGGCCTAAAGAAAAAGAAATTTGACGCTGAAGTTTATTTCGTAAAACATCATATTTAAATAGTGTCTAGTCTAGGAAGACTAGGATACTGTGTCATGTTATCTTAAGTTATAATTGCTCACTAGTGATTATTAAACATTTTTTTTTGGCGATTTCAAGAAAGGAAATTAAATATATTATTTGTGCAATACAATCAGTATTTTTAATAACATTCTTGAATAGTGAATCATCTTTTTTAAAATTGGCTTAATAATTAGTAATGCTTTATTCAATAGACGTAAGCTAGTTGATAAAGTTTGAAAAGGTTTGTACTTTCTAAATGGTAAGAAAATTAGTTGTTGTTTTTAAAAATAAAATAATTTTTTTTTTTTAATCTGTTTTATTGACTAAACATTTTAACTTATATTTATGGGTATAATTGCCTGTTTTGAGACTCTCACTAGGTTATCATTAAAAGCAGAGAAAGTGTTCTACATGTCGGTTTTACTTTTTCCCATTCCGACGTATCTCAAACAGAGCAATTTGACATTTATCATTGGGTCTCCCTGTTGTTGTTAGGCGTCTTTCTCATCAAGTGAATGAACGAGTTTAAGGGATGTATCTTGTTGGTATTAATGTGCAGGCTTTTTTGGACATTTACATTTATGAACTGTTGATATATACAGAACAAACTTTTACAGTAACACCAAAACCTAACTGAGCTTTTATTTTAAACTGATTTCCTCAGTAACTAACATTTATCCAAAACAAACAAAATTTCTTGAAACTCAATTCAACTTTTAGATTTGGACAATGATGTGTAAAACAAACACGATATATATTTCTTGTCATTTCGTAGAGAATAGTGATCAATATACTTATTTTCAACAAGTATTCTGCACCCTCAATAAATGGTATTGTTTATATTTACGGCGTGACCTAATTAGAATTTAACTAAGTAAGAATTTTTTTGGCTATAACTTTCCATTAATATTTTTAAAGGCGAGTTTTTAATAGCAATAAAATAAAAATAAAAGGTCAATCATTTGAGCCTAATGTTAGGTTTATAATTTGGGACTTGTTTTTGGGGAAGTTTTCGGTGATCCTTTCGGACTCAACTTGGGGCCGGTAATTTTCCAGTCCCATGCATCAGTATTCTCTTCTGGTCGCTTGACCCTCGGCACAATGTTGGCCTGTCCTGACAGCGCCATTATATTGTCCGGCACGTTGTCCCTGTCCACAAATGACCCCAGCGGCCTGCCAGCCTTCACCTGGGGTTCCCTCATGAAAGCTCGCTCTCCGTCAGACATTAGACTGGTTGACTGAGAGGGCCTGTACTCCCCATCTTGCGGCGCTTGCTGGCGAAGTTCTTTTGTCTTCGTTGCCAGGAGATTCATCAGCGGCGCGTTCAAGGTCGACTTCCTCTTCACCCGGAGCACTTCTGAGATCCGCTTAGCGGTCGTTGATTTACTTTTCGGCTCGGACTCGTCCGAGTCATCGGGATCATTCCTGACTGCGCCGCTTGGCCGCGCACTTGACCTTCTGTGCTTTGGCTCCCAGACCACTGGGCTCTCTGGCACCTGGCCGCTCAGGAGGGATTTCTTTGGAAGTGGTTTTTTGGGCGCGGCCTCTACGGCCCCTGAAAGATGGGCCACGGCCACCCCCGCAAGGGACATACGAGATGCTCGTAGTTTTTTTTGTGCGATAGCAGAGTGGGCAAACGACCTGGACGATAGAGTAGAAAACATTAATTATTATAACTGTAGTAATAGGAAACAATAATTAATTAAACCTTTTGTAATAGCAGACATTAAATATTTTGACCTGTAGTAATAGCAGACAATAAATACTTTGACATTTAGTAAGAGCAGTGTGTAGGCATGTTGAGACAATCATTACTAATGACAAAAAGAAATCATAACAGTAGGACCAGAGTACGTGTCACGTAGGTTACTTTACACATGATGCAGGTTTAAGTACAAATGATATAAAAACAGTACAAATGATGTAGGTGACAGTACAAATGATGCAGGTTTAAGTACAAATGATATAAAAGACAATACAAATGATGGAGATGACAGTACAAATGATGTAGGTGACAGTACAAATGATGTGACAGTACAAATGATGTAGGTGACAGTACAAATGATGTAGGTGACAGTACAAATGATGGAGGTGACAGTACAAATGATGTAGGTGATAATACAAATGATGTAGGTGACAGTACAAATGATGGAGGTGATAGTACATATGGTGTTAGGTGACATTACAAATGATGTAGGTGACAGCATAAATGATGTAGGTGACAGTACAAATGATGTAGGTGACAGTACAAATGGTGTAGGTGACAGTACAAATGATGTAGGTGACAGTACAAATGATGGAGGTGACAGTACAAATGATGGAGGTGACAGTACAAATGATGGAGGTGACAGTACAAATGATGTAGGTGACAGTACAAATGATGGAGGTGACAGTACAAATTATTTAGGTGATAGTACAAATGAACGAGGTGATAGTACAAATGATGTAGGTGACAGTACAAATGAAGGAGGTGACAGTACAAATGAAGGAGGTGACAGTATAAATGATGTAGGTGACAGCACAAATGATGTAGGTGACAGTAAAAATGAAGGAGGTGACAGTACAAATGGTGTTAGGTGACAGTACAAATGATGTAGGTGACAGTACAAATGATTTAGGTGATAGTACAAATGAACGAGGTGATAGTACAAATGATGTAGGTGACAGTACAAATGAAGGAGGTGACAGTACAAATGAAGGAGGTGACAGTATAAATGATGTAGGTGACAGCACAAATGATGTAGGGGACAGTACAAATGGTGTAGGTGACAGTGCAAGTGATGTAGATGACAGTAAAAATGAACGAGGTGACAGTACACATGACGTAATTGACAGTATACAGGATGTAGATGGCAGTACAAATGAAAGCAAAAGTTCATTTTCTTGAAACTTATTATTGAATGGGGTCTATACCTTAATAATGTCGGTGGCGCATTTTAAAGTTCATTTATCTTATCATAGCCTTTCACTTATTCCCCTGCCGTTTAGGCGAAATTGAGGCAACACTAAATAGTCATCGCTAAAGAATAAAATACAAGAGTGCAGCACAGTTACACGTCGTTACTGCCAAGTACAGTTGGTGAATGGCACGATGTGTTACTGCCAAGTACAGTTGGTGAATGGCACAAGCTTCCAAAGGCATCCGCTGAGGCGACACAAGCAGCTGACGCATTTGTGTCTATTGTCTCGTGCTCTCGAAGGAATCCATTCACTTTAGTTTCAGATGAGCATCCAAACAAAGTTACCTCTTCACAGATTTGTTGGTAAACAGTCAACAGTAAACAGATTTGTTGGTAAACAGTCAACAGTTGCCAGATTTGTTGGTAAACAGTCAACAGTTGCCAGATTTGTTGGTAAACAGTCAACAGTAAACAGATTTGTTGGTAAACATTCAACAGTAATTAGATTTGTTGATACACAGTCGACAGTTACCAGATTAGTTAGTAAACACTCAACAGTTACCAGATTGGTTAGTAAACACTCGACAGTAATCAGATTTGTTGATAAACACTCAACAGTTACCAGATTGGTTAGTAAACACTCAACAGTTACCAGATTTGTTGGTAAACACTCAACAGTTACCAGATTAGTTAGTAAACACTCAACAGTTGCCAGATTTGTTGGTAAACACTCAACAGTTGCCAGATTTGTTGGTAAACACTCAACAGTTACCAGATTTGTTGGTAAACAGTCAACAGTAAACAGATTTGTTGGTAAACACTCAACAGTTACCAGATTTGTTGGTAAACAGTCAACAGTAAACAGATTTGTTGGTAAACATTCAACAGTGACTATATTTGTTGATAAACACTCAACAGTCAAAGGATCTCTAACGATCCGAGCAGTGCACGTTGGCACTTAAGAAACAGAAGCAGGAGCATAACTTGTCGATTCTCTGACTTACACTTCTTTCTTGTTGTACTCAAAGTTAGAGGCTGGTTTGGTGTAGTCACTGGAGCCCGTGTCCCCACTGCCCGAGTGAGCTGTTTGTATCGTCCTTCTCACCTCTGTGCCGACCTCAGGAATCATGGTGGGGGCTGGCTTACTCAGCAGATTCTGTACAAAGAAAACACAAATAATTACTGCTGGCAATTAAGTAAGGCTGTAAGTGTAAGAGCGGGGCAAAGTTGAAAGATCAAGTTATGAGGAAAGGTAAAGTGGAAAGGTCAACAACTTATGACGACAGGTAACGAAAGGTCAAGTTAAGACGACGGGGGAAGTTGAAAGGTCAAGTTATGACGACGGGGATCTGGGCAGTTGAAAAGTCAAGTTATGTTGAAGGGTGAAGTTTCAAGGTCAAGTTATGCCGACGGATGAAGTTGAAAGGTCAAGTACGACCGGTGAAATTAAAAGATCAAGTTATGACGACGGATGAAGTTAAAAGGTCAAATTATGACGACGGGTGAAGTTGAAAGGCCAAGTTATGACGACGGGTGAAGTTGAAAGGTCAAATTATGACGACGGGTGAAGTTGAAAGGCCAAGTTATGACGACGGGTGAAGTTGAAAGGTCAAATTATGACGACGGATGAAGTTGAAAGGTCAAGTTATGACGACGGGTGAAGTTGAAAGGTCAAGTTATGACGACGGGTGAAGTTGAAAGGTCACGTTGTGACGACGGGGGTGGGGGCAGTTGAAAGGTCAGGCTTACCTGCATCGCCTCTCTAATGTTCTCTGGGTAGTATTCTGGAGTTTTCCCGTCCGGCTCATTTCGAACTTGACTGAAAATATTCAGTCAAACGGTAATTTCATGTACAATATATATGCACCTTAAAAGTTGCATACTTCTATAATAATTATATATTTCAAGATCTTGTAATGTGTATACAAAGTACCAGACACTATAAAAAGTCCTTTAAATAATATTTAAACTTCCCATACAATGCCATGCATTTACGAAAGTAACATCCTTATGACAAATATATATTCCCAGAATATTTCCCACATAAAAGGGACAATTTATATTGTAAATAAAATGACATGTATTATGTAAATTAAAGTGTGTAAAAGTCCAGGATTTTCGTGTATATACAAAGGCCCCATATTTTGTAATAGTTAAATTATTCGGTATCATGCAACATGTGTATGTAGTATTATTTAAAAAAGACTTTTTTTTTTTCCGGCATCCTTCCGTCTCGCGAGACGATGGTGCATCACCGTTGGGTTGGGTTGCATTTCCTCGAGTGACTGTGCAGTCCTATCCTTGAGTGACAGTCTTTGCCACAGTTTTTACACACGAGTTCTGTGCTTCCAAATGTTTTGGCCTTTCTCCTAGCTCTTCTGTCTGCAGCCTCCTCCATTCTTCGCTCCTCGGCTACTATGACGCCCTCTTTGACAACTGTGCGCCACGTAGATCGGTCTTCTACCTTACACTCCCAGTCACTTGTATGTATTTTGGCTGCTTTCATGTCCCTTTGACAGACATCTTTAAATCGCAAGCGTGGGCGACCTGTTTTCCTCTTTCCTGAAGCAAGTTCACCATATAGGAGGTCCTTCGGGATGCGGCCGGGGCTCATTCTTTTGACATGTCCTAGCCACCTCAGGCGTCTTTCACTAAGAATTGAGAACATGCTTTGGGTATTGGCACGCGTTAGTACCTCACTATTAGGCACTTTTTCTTGCCATTTAATACCAAGGATGCGGCGCAAGCATCTCAAATGGAAGCTGTTAAGCTTACGCTCTTGTGATGTATAAGTGGTCCATGTCTCGCTCCCATATAGTAGTGTACTGATGACACAGGCTCGATAGACGCACAGTTTGGTTTTCTCCGTTAGCTTGGTGTTTTGCCAGACCCGCTTATTTAGTTTAGCCATTGTTGCGGCTGCCTTGCCAATTCTGCTGTTTATTTCTTCTTCAATGGACAGTGTATTGGAGACCTTGGATCCCAAGTAGGTGAAGCTGTCCACAACCTCCAAGTTTTCATTATCGATATTTATGGTAGGAGGAGGTCGAGTGTCTTGGGCCATGATGTTTGTCTTTTTCAAGCTGATTTGCAGACCAAATTCTTTGCAGGCATTGGAGAAGCTTGACACGAGTTGTTGCAAACCAGATTCTGTATGTGCTGTTAGTGCCGCATCATCCGCAAATAGTAGCTCTCGAATTAGGACATCCGTCGTTTTGGTCTTGGCTCGGAGGCGGGCAGTGTTGAAAAGTCCTCCATCAGCTCTGGTATGTAACCAGATTCCCTCACTGCTATCCTTGAATGCGTATCGAAGAAGTACAGAGAAGAATATTGCGAAGAGTGTTGGTGCGAGTACACAACCTTGTTTAACTCCGCTGCTGACAGGGAAGGCCTCTGACTTAGCTCCATCGAACTGTACTGTGCCAAGCATATTTTCATGGAACTGTCTGATGATGGCAAGTAGGTGAGGGGGACATCCAATTTTTGCCAATATTTGGAATAGCCCGTTGCGACTGACTAAGTCGAAGGCTTTTGTAAGGTCCACAAATGCAATGTATAGTGGCATCTGCTGCTCTCTGCATTTTTCCTGGAGCTGTCGTATGGAGAACACCATGTCTATGGTAGACCGACCGGACCGGAAACCACACTGAGATTCTGGATAGACGCGGGATGCTAGGCTTTGTAAACGTTTTAGTATAACGCGGGCAAAGGTCTTTCCTACAATACTAAGGAGTGAAATGCCGCGATAATTATTGCAATCACTCCTATCACCTTTGTTTTTATATAGTGTCACTATATTTGCATCCTTTAGGTCTTGGGGGATGTAGCCCTGTTCCCAGCAGAGGGACAGAATCTCGTGCAATGGTTGGAGTAAAGCTGTCTTGCCACTCTTTAGAACCTCTGGTGGTATTCCATCATTCCCCGGAGCTTTTCCACAAGCTAGACTGTCAATTGCTTTGCTCAGCTCTTCCTGTGTGGGCACGACATCAAGTTCTTCCATGAGTGGCATATCTGGGATGTCATCTAGAGCGGTGCTGGAGACTGTGGTAACTGTTGAATACAATTCCAGATAATGCTCAACCCACCGTTTTAGCTGTGCTGCCTGGTCTTGAATAATTTCTCCATTTTTGGACTTTAGGGGAGCAGCTTTTGATGTCAAGGGGCCCGTTGCCTTTTTGATGTTTTCGTACATGACTTTTGCATTGCCCATGTCTGCAGCTGATTGTATACTGGAACAGAGCTTAAGCCAGTAGGTATTGACACATTTACGTGCAACCTTTTGGGCAAGTGACTTAGCTGTTTTTAAAGCATGCAAATTGTCAGGTGTAGGCTTTTCCCTGTAAGCCATAAGAGCTTTCCTTTTTGCTTCAGTGACGGGTTTCATCTCGTCCCAATGTTCATCAAACCAGTCCGTGTTTTTATGAGATTTTTTGCCAAAGGCTTGTATTGCGGATGTATAGATTGTGTCTCTCAGTTGCGTCCATTTGGAGTCAATGGTGACGCATGGGGACATCTTTGAGAGACTTTCCTTCACCTTGTCTTTGAACAGCTGCGCTATCGTAGGGTCTTTCATGCAGGAGGTATTGATGCGTGGACTTCCCTTTTTCTTTGTGTGGTACGAGTTTTTCCTCATTATTCGTACTTTGCTGGCGACAAGGGAATGATCCGTGTCACAGTCGGCACTGTGATAGCTGCGAGTGAGTAGGACGCTAGCTAGTTGTGCACGCCTGGTGATAATGAGGTCCAGCTGGTGCCATTGGTGGGATCGAGGGTGTCTCCAAGATACTTGATGTATATCCTTGCACTTGAAGAAAGTGTTGGTCACACACAAGCCTCGTGAGCTGCACAATTCCAGAAGCCTTTGTCCATTTTCATTTAACTTTCCTCTTCCAAATAGTCCAAGGCAGGTGGGCCAGGCTTCGTGGTCGCTCCCCACTCTAGCATTGAAATCTCCTAGGAGATAGATTGCCTCGTCTTTGTGGATGCCGGCTATTGCCTGGTCTAACGCTCCATAGAACTGGTCCTTCTCTTCCGGAGTTGAATAGAGTGTTGGGGCATACACACTAAGAATGTTTGCTGGGCCCGCAGTTGTTCTGAGTCTTAGAGTGAGGATCCTCTCCGTGCCTGATGACGGTGGTTCAATGGATGGTAGAAGAGTGTTTTTAACAGCGAAACCCACACCATGCTGTCTAGGTTCGTCTTTCGGTCTGCCTTGCCAGAAGAAGGTGTAATTGGCCTCTTTGAGTGAACCGTTGTCTGGGAGCCTGGTCTCCTGAAGGCATGCTATGTCAATCTTTAGCCTTTTAAGTTCTCTATCGATTATTCCTGTCTTCCGTGTGTCATTTATGGACTGCAGATCATCAGTGATGCCGGGACACATAGTCCTCACGTTCCAGCTAGCGATTTAAAAAAGACTATGCAACATGTAAATGAAGTGTTATTTTAAAATACTGCAACATGTGAATGTAGTATCATTTAAAAGATTATGTAACATGTGAATGTAGTACTACTTAAAAGATTACAGTAGAAAACTTAAATATCACGGGTACTTATTATAGAATTTGATGAGCTTAATCCCGTGAAAAGTGTAATTTGATCACATAGAAATTACCTTCCATATGTTGTTATAGAGTAAATATTGCCCTCCATCTAGTCCTACAGATAAAAAATTATCTTTCTAATGTTCTTATAGAGTATACATTACTTCCATATATTCCTATAGAGTAGACATTACTACCATATATTCCTATAAAGTAGACATTACTTCCATATATTCCCATAAAGTAGACATTACTTCCATATATTCCTATAAAGTAGACATTACTTCCATATATTCCCATAAAGTAGACATTACTTCCATATATTCCCATAAAATAGACATTACTACCATATATTCCTATAAAGTAGACATTACTTCCATATATTCCCATAAAGTAGACATTACTTCCATATATTCCCATAAAGTAGACATTACTTCCATATATTCCTAAAAAGTAGACATTACTTCCATATATTCCCGTAAAGTAGACTATACCTTCTATAAGAAATGATGATCGTAGACACAATAACGACTGAGGTAAGGGCGCCGAGGACAGTTACGATGCTTGTTCTCCTAACAACTGGGAACATACATCATACCATTTATATAACAAAGCGCACAATTGGTGTAACACAACACATTATCGGTGTTGTACAACATACCATTTATATAACAAATTGGTGTAATACGACACATTATCGGTGTTGTACAACATACCATTTATATAACAAATTGGTGTAACACGACAAATTATCGGTGTGGTACAACATACCATTTATATAACAAAGCGCACACTTGGTGTAACACGACATATTATCGTGTAAGTGTAATACAACACATCATTGGAGTAAAACAAACATTAAAAAGTGGTGTAATTTAACGTACCCTTGGTGTAATAAAACTTTTTGTTACACAACATATTAGTGGTGTAATAAAACATACCAATGGTATAAAACAACATATTATTGGGAAAGTATAACGTAATAATTTTGTTATTCAAAACACCATCGGTTTAAATAAATAAACCAGTGATAAATTTCAATTTAAGATTGCTAATCATACAAAATAACATGGGTGTAATAATACATAAAACAGATGTAATACAGTGGTGTAATACAACACACTTATGGCATACTATAAAACCTTTAGTTTCATACATTATATCAGGATTGTAATGAGCAACCAGTTGGTGTCCTCAACATACAATGTCTGTCATACAACATACACGCTCAGGCATACAACATACAAGCTCTGTAATACAACATACAAGCTCTGTCATACAACATACAAGCTCTGTCATAAAACATACAACCCTTGTCATACAACACACAAACTCTGTCATACAACATACACGCTCTGTCATATAACATACAAACTCTGTCATACAACATAAAAACTCTGTCATAAAACATACAAACTCTGTCATACAACATACAAGCTCTGTCATACAACATACAAGCTCTGTCATACAAAATACAAACTCTGTCATACAACATACAAGCTCTGTCATACAACATACACACTCTGTCATACAACATACACACTCTGTCATACAACACACAAGCTCTGTCATACAACATACAATTTCTATCATACAACATACAAACTCTGTCATACAACATGCAAGCTCTGACATACAACATATAAGCTCTGACATACAACATACAAGCTCTGTCATAAAACATACAACCTTTGTCATACAACATAAAAACTCTGTCATACAACATACAAACTCTGTCATACAACATACACACTCTGTCATACAACACACAAGCTCTGTCATACAACATACACTTTCTGTCATACAACATACAAACTCTGTCATACAACATGCAAGCTCTGATATACAACATACACGCTCTGACATACAACATACAAGCTCTGTCATAAAACATACAACCTTTGTCATACAACATAAAAACTCTGTCATAAAACATACAAACTCTGTCATACAACATAAAAACTCTGTCATAAAACATACAAACTCTGTCATACAACATAAAGCTCTGTCATGCAACATACAAGCTCTGTCATACAACATACAAGATCTGCTTACAACATACAAGCTCTGTCATAAAACATACAACCTTTGTCATACAACATAAAAACTCTGTCATACAACATACAAACTCTATCATACAACATACAAACTCTGTCATACAACATAAAAACTCTGTCATAAAACATACAAACTCTGTCTTACAACATAAGCCTCTATCATACAACATACAAGCTCTTTCATACAACACACAACCTCTGTCATACAACATACAAGCTGTCAAGGTATGAGAATCACTGAGAGATTTGGTTGTGAAATAGTTGTGAGCGATGTTCGAACTGCTCGGTAAACAGAACACTGAGTGTTCATCACCACGAATTTGGGGAGATTATTCCGGGCTATATATAGTGGGGGACGGGGGCAGTTCAGGGGCAGTTGATGTCAGGACAGTGGGTACGACGGTGGAGGGATTGTAAAACATTTTATCGAGGTGTGCTCGAATGTAGGGACAATCAGGAGAAGTGAGACTTATGAGGAATTAGCCTGTTATTGGATGTACCTGATGGCTGTCATTGACTGTATTGTATTATTGAAGCAGGGACTGTGCGTGTATTATTGCAACAATAAAGAATTGAATATTATTGCCAAGAGTCGAGGCGTTGGTCTTAGTCCATCCAGAACCCAGTACGCAACACAAGCTCTGTCATACAACATACAAGCTCTGTCATACAACATACAAGCTCTGTCATACAACATACAAGCTCTGTCATACAACATACAACCTCTATCATACAACATACAACCTCTGTCATACAACATACAAGCTCTGTCATACAACATATCACTAGTGTAATAAACCATACCAGTGGATTTATACAACTGATCAGAGGTTTATTACACATGACAGTTTGATTTGTGCATGCAACATCCATGTTGTAACTAACATCATCATGCCAGCGGTGTAAACACAGCATGTTTTTGTTATAGTAAACAAGAGTAGCACCTTATAACGTCTACGGACTGCAGTGTTGTAATATAACGCATTAACATTACAATTTATTTCTTTGATATATTATTTTTAGCTTAAACCTTCCTTCCTTTCCACACGAAGGCACACATATGTACGTCAGGGGTGTTCAAAATTTAATAATCTCGTCTTGTTTTCTGTTCTTTACATACTTGAGTTTTAGATTCATTTTGCACGGATAATATTGGGGACCAGCCAGTTAATAAATGTCATTGAAAACTAAACAATACTAATATTGAACTTAATTATTAGACCCTATTCAACATAGAAATGTTAAGTATATACAAATCAACAATTAAATATTATTTATTTTTACGGATAAACGTCCATGCATTCGCATTTTTCAATAATGTTGTGTATCTTTAGAATGAATTAGAGTACAATGTAGTTTTTGTCTAGTTGAGGGGCGTGGTGGTATAGCGGTAGCGCGCTGGACTGCCGAACCGAGGCAAAAGAGAGTGACGGGTCCAAGCTTCGTTGCTGGCAAGGCCCCCGGGACATCGTGGTATCCACACAATCCCTTGTTCATTAGTGGTGGCTTAATGAAAATTGTGAGCTTTCCCCAAAGTCTACCATGGACTGATAAGGGGGGGGGGTATTTTATTTTAGTCAAGTTGTTGACAGTGTTTGTAAAACAAAGTGAGCCAAGCCTTGGTCGCGGGGTACTGTGCTGTATAAATGTGTAGATAATAATTAAATAATGAAGATTGACAAGACAACATAGACGCCCTATGTACTCACATGACTCCACGTGGAAACATTCAGAGATACTCTTCAGGCCAATCTGGTCATCTGGTGCCCCCGGTGGACATTGCTTACACTTGACCTGGTGGGTCTCATCCTGGTAGAAGCCTGTTGGACATGGGGAACATTCCATGTCAGCACCGTCAAGGAAATGGCCTTTGGAGCAACCACCTGAAGTTCAGCAGAAAAAAAAGGTTCCTCTTATTCAAACGTCGTATTTCCTCCGCGTTGTTATGTATAGCACTAAAGATAATAACTGTTAAAGGAAATACTTTTAATAGGTTAAATTTAAGCCACAAATCAGAGTTAGATCATATGAAAAGACAATATCTAAACTCAAGCAAGTCCACGCTTCTGAAACGTCATTTAAACAAGCTATAGGCACATTCGACATCATTTAGATGTGCGTACAACATATCTTTAATGCATGCTAACGAGACATCTTGCTAAAAGAAATACAATATTTTATTCATACAGACACACCACACATCAAACCAATAAACTTACGACACGTCAGGTCGTACTCCAGGACTGACCCATGAGGACATCTAACGTAAGTCGTGTTGTCACCAAATGTCACCTTTTCTGTGAAGACTCGTATGAAGTGCACGTGCAGATTTCTGTAAGTAAGGATTGGAAACAGCTGACCAGGGTCTAACATATCGATATTGTAATAACAAATCGAAGCGGTGTACAATGTGCTCCTAGTTTGTTTGAAACGCTACAGGTGGCGACTCCTACAGGGTAGTGTTGCTGCTGAGCGACTAGGACAATCGAGTGTTGCTGCTGAGCGACTAGAACATTTGAGTGTTGCTACTGAGCGACTAGAACAATCGAGTGTTGTTGCTGAGTGACTGGAAAAATTGAGTGTTGCTGCTGAGCGACTAGAACAATCGAGTGTTGCTTCTGAGCGACTAGAACAATCGAGTGTTGCTGCTGAGCGACTAGAAAAATCATCGAGTGTTGCTGGTAAACGACTAGAACAATCGAGTGTTGCTGGTAAAAGACTAGAACAATCGAGTGTTGCTGGTAAACGACTAGAACAATCGAGTGTTGATGTTGAGCGGCTAGAACAATCGAGTGTTGATGTTGAGCGACTATAACAATCGAGTATTGCTGGTAAACGACTAGAACAATCGAGTGTTGCTGGTAAACGACTAGAACAATCGAGTGTTGCTGGTAAAAGACTAGAACAATCGAGTGTTGCTGGTAAAAGACTAGAACAATCGAGTGTTGCTGGTAAACGACTAGAACAATCGAGTGTTGCTGGTAAAAGACTAGAACAATCGAGTGCTGTTACAAACGCTCCTTCTATGCAGAAGATTAT
>MUZC01001596.1:603366-631478 GCA_002072015.1 Radix auricularia
GTTGATGGTAAACGACTAGAACAATCGAGTGTTGCTGGTAAACGACTAGAACAATCGAGTGTTGATGTTGAGCGACTAGAACAATCGAGTGTTGATGTTGAGCGACTAGAACAATCGAGTGTTGCTGGTAAACGACTAGAACAATCGAGTGTTGCTGGTAAACGACTAGAACAATCGAGTGTTGATGTTGAGCGACTAGAACAATCGAGCGTTGCTTTTGAGCGACTAGAACAATGGAGCACTCATCATTTAATGTGTAATCAGTTTTGTACTTTACCAGTCATGTAACAAAACACAACATATATGGAAAACATATTACCTACATAATAAAGTGCATAAGTTAACAATATAGTCAATCATGTACGGATTCACATGCATAGCTTACGAAAAATCCTCATTAACATTTCAACATAAGCTTTGTTTCTTATTTTAATTGATTCATCAAACAAATGGAAGTAATGAACTTACTCTTCTAGAGTATCTCTCATAAGGTCAAAGTATTTGTCGACGTTTTCAATAGAAAAAGAAATCGATATGATGAAATCCACCTGAGAAAAAAAATGAAAACGATAGTATAAAAATTACGCCTGGTAATTTTAGAAAATTTAATTAAATAATACCTGGTTTAGATTACATCTAATAAAAATGTTGAATTCTGTACCCGACAGTACGGAACTGTCGGAACTGTGTGGATCTGCATACAGTGATCACGGTGCCAATCTGGGGGCGATCTGCAGGGGTTTGAATAAGCGCGCTGACGTTTAGCTAGGAGAAAGGTTTTCCCGACCGTCGTGGTCTTCGCCGACTCATGGTATCCCTCGAGACTGTGGGTTGATCCTCTCTGGAGACGGAAACGGTCAGTGTCATTTTGGAAACAGTAGGTGAAATCCATTTCACCAACAACGAAGTGCTACAACGGGCGAAAATCCAAAGCATGACAACTCTTCTTCGCCAGCGTCAGCTTAGGTGGTTGGGACATGTGCGCAGATTGGAGGATGGCAGAATCCCAAAGGACATCCCCAATTCTGAGCTAGCCAAAGGAAAGAGGACCACAGGCCGGCCTCACCTCCGTTACAAAGATGTGTGCAAGAGAGACCTCAAAGCCATTGGCATTGACATAAATAGCTGGGAGGAACTCGCTGGGGATAGGTGCAGTTGGAGACAGGCATTGACTGCTGGGCTAGAAGCAGGGGGAAAATACCTGCAACAGGTCGCAGACGAAATTCGCCTAAAGAGGAAAAGCAGAGCGATTCAGTCAACCACCAGCACTACCTTTCAGTGTGAGAAGTGCAGCAAAGCCTGCCATTCACGAGTGGGCTTGTACAGCCACAGCAGAAGCTGCAAGATCATGTGTGTAAATCCCAGAGGAGCACAGAAAATTCCCTCGTCTTACGAGACATAAGGAAGCCAAAACAAACAAACAAAAAGGTGAAATCCTAGCTCGAGGCGGAAAAGTAATCCTTCAGTGCATCACAGTGGCGAACTTCATTCAGACAGGGTCGATAAGATAGCATACAATGGGATCCCAGCCCCAAACTGACAAGCCGATGACCCCCAGCTGGGGGTCAGATCGGGCCTAAACGACCGTTTCCGAGAGAAATGGCTTTAGGGCTGGGTATCTGGAAGCACAGCCATAAAAAGTGTACGGAAACATGCCGCGACGAGCAAAAGCGACCTCTGGTGGGGACTAGGACGGAGCAAATCAGACGCTCATAACACGAATGAGAACTCAATA
The DNA here is from genome assembly GCA_002072015.1 of Radix auricularia. Lineage (NCBI taxonomy): Eukaryota > Metazoa > Mollusca > Gastropoda > Lymnaeidae > Radix > Radix auricularia. The sequence continues at coordinate 605,102 of MUZC01001596.1, forward strand.
TTGTCCTTTATGATGCTACCTGTACAAGTTTAACGCTAGAAGGGAATCGGCCTGTCGTCTGTGCGGCCACGTACTTGGAGAGTTCCCCGAGCAGCGCAGCGCGGAGACTTGGAAGAAGAAGTCCCGGTACCTGCGGAGGAGTACCTCTATGGCGAAGCTCGCTTGATGGGACTCGCATGCAATAAAATGAAACGGGTCCTAAGAGCCTAATGGTTTGACCCAAAAGAGAATGTAGATTCACAGTTCTGTACCGGAAATAAATGAAATTGCAATGATGAAATCTTTCCAGTCCATGCTTTAAAAAATTATTATTTAAAATCTAAATAACAAAGAATTTTGATTAAGGCAACGGTAAAATGGATAAATAATGTTATTGTGACAGAGTTTATACATGGTCACCATTGTATCAAAGTTCATGTCTGCTTAATAACACCAATTAACATTCTTTAAATTGATTTAATAAAAACACCAAGAAATTAATTTCAATCTGTTCTCCACATTTTTTAATTTAACTATAGCATATTTCTTTTGAAATTTATCATGAAACGCTCTACGTGACACTTTTTGATAACACCAAGATAAGAAACAGCATAGGAGAAAAATTGTTGGCCGAAAAATATGAGGATTAAAAAGTTTTTGAAGCATCAAATAAAGGGACAAAATTCTATGACATATCTCAGAAGTTTCACCATCAAAAACTCCGAGTAAAACGGTTTAATGATAACGAAAAAAAGGGGTCGATGACAGTATCCAGCCCGCTAATTAGCCTTCATTTTTTATTTTTTTTTATTTAAAAAAAATATTTTTTTAGAAAGACTGAAGAACAGGGGAGATCAATTAAAAAACACATAATCACTTTTTGACGACTTGTAGCCTACAACGTCATTACTCTGGAATAATGCTCTAGTAGCCGAATGTCTCACCTGATACTTTCCCTTGTCACATGTCACCGTCAGCTGCTGGTTGCACTTTGACCGGTCACAAAGTTCATTGAACCTCGGGCCCTGAAGTTTATCTCTGATCAAATCAGTGTAGAAAGTGACATCGCTGTCTGGAACACAAGGCACATTTGGGGTCACGGCCAGGGCATAATAGTAGTTGATGTCGATTGGGTACCAAGCCTCTGGGAATCAAGACATACGAGAAATGATTGGCTGAATGGTTTCAACTTACTTGAGCCAATGTTACATTACTTTAAGGCTGGGCAAGAAGCACCACAAAAACCATCAGTTGGTCACTAAATGGCAGATGTTGTGCAATAAAATATTAAGACCTTAATTAAAGATCTGGATATCGACGGTCTATCATCATGTTACGTCAGTTCATTTGATACAGCGATGTGGAGACAATCGTATTTTCATAACTTGAAACAACAAAGATTGTACACATCTCTACTCTTTTATAGTCCAGATCATCCACAGAACTAGATGCATACGTTATGAGCATTCATGGCTATTGAAGGGTTTTTCAGAAAAGATCTCATTTGAGGTCTACTGTGTCGTGTTTCTCGCTGTCTGGAACCTGTGACGACAGAGTCGGATCTGAGGCCAGCTGATTCTCGTCTCATGTCCAACTAACAGATGATAATTTGAACGCTACTTATGACATTTACTCAAGTTTTTTATGCAAGAGCTTTTACATTTCTGGTGAGCCTCTTGTTAGTATATTCGGACTAGTAGGGCTCTAGAACGATTCTTTAATCTTTCCTTAATGTCTCTCTAATGAGTCTTGAACTGTTAAAATATAGCATTCGTTTGACATAACGTCTTTTCATTTTATTTAATGGACGAGAGAGAGAGCGAGGGGAAAATGGAGGAAGATAGTGTGAGAGTGAGTGAAAGAGAGAAAGAGGGGGAGAGAAAGAGACAGAGAGTGGGGGAATGAAAGAGACAGAGAGTGGGGGAAAGAAAGAGACAGAGAGTGGGGGAATGAAAGAGACAGAGAGTGGGGGAATGAAAGAGACAGAGAGTGGGGGAATGAAAGAGACAGAGAGTGGGGAAGAGAAAGAGACAGAGAGTGGGGAATGAAAAAGAAGAGTGGGGAAGAGAAAGAGACAGAGAGTGGGGGAATGAAATAGACAAGAGAGTGGGGAAGAGAAAGACACAGAGCCAGAGAGATATGAATTTACTCCTTGACACGCTGTGAATAGCCTGCATGGCCTTGGCCCGTGTGTATAAATACGACAATTCCAGGAATCTTCTAATCTTTGACATACCAACACAATCAAAGAATTGAGTGGGTTCCCAGGCTCGGCCCCCGGGTTGCTCTACACACTCGTACACGCCCCTGTTCTTTAAGTGCAAACGTCTCTGCAATACAACATTGATTTTAAATATGTTTTTTTGTTTGTTTTTGTATTAAAGATTTTTAAAACTGATTTTCGTAAATAAAACATTTGTTATTTATTTTTCCGTGGCACTATATCGCTTAATAAGATTCAATTTAATCACCATGATTTTTTTAATGGGTGTCTGGAACCTTGAAAATTGGGATTATACTCAGAAATCTTCTCGGAATTTCTTTGTAAATTGTGCACGATAAAAATAAAATAAAAGGGCAGAGAAAGAAAACATGCTTGAATATTAATGAAAGTAGATACATTTATGTGGTATAATTTTATGTATGTGCGAATATTTCCATGGGTGCTAGTCATATATGATTACAGTCGCTATGATATAGAGCAAACACTCTCCGACACCCACGTCATGTCATACCAGTGAGGCCACGCACCGATACACTACATAAAATACATCGTACACCCCCCCACGCAGGGCCGCCGCTAGAAATTTTGGGGCCCCTGAATAGTGGGTACGTGTGGGCCCCCTTGGTAAAACAAAATCCCACAAGAACACAGACTGGTTTGATGCACATTGGGATAAGATGAAACCTGTCACTGAAGCCAAAAGGAAAGCTCTTATGGCCTACAAGGAAAAGCACCCGACAGGCTGCATGCCTTAAAAGCAGGCTAGTCACGTGCCCAAAACGTCGCACGTCAATGATCCAATACCTACTGGCTTAACCTCTGCTCTAGCATACAGTCAGATACTAAAGTAAAGTACGAAAATAACAAAAAATCAAACGGCCAATTGACGTTCAAAGTTGACCTCCCCCCCTATAGTCCAAGAGTAGAGAAATTATCCAAGACAAGGCGGTGCAGCTAAAAAGGAAGGATAAGCATTATCTGGAACTGTATGCAACAGTTATCACAGTCTCCATCACCAATCTAGATGACATCCCCGCTACGTCACCCAGGGAAGAACTTGATATCGTGCCCACATAGAAAAAGCTGAGCAAAGCAATTGACTGCCTTGCTTGTGGAAAACCTCTGGGAATGATGGCATACCACTAGAAGCTCTAAAGAGTGGCAAGACAGCTTTACTACAACCTTTGAACGAGCTTATGACTTCTGACACTCTGCTTGGAACAGTGTTACATCCACCAGGACCTAAAAAATGCAAATATAGTGACATTATATAAGAACAAGGACGATTGAAGTGACTGCAATAACTATCGCGGCATCTCAGTCATTAGTATTATAGGAAAGGTCTTTGCCCGTGTCATACAAACGCGATTACAGGGTTTAGCATCCCAAGTTTATTCAAAATCTCAGTGCGGTTTCCACGCTTGTTGATCAACCATAGACATGGTGATCTCCATACAGCAGCTCCAGAAAAAATGCAGAGAGCAGGAGACTTCACTATACATTGCCTTTGTGGATCTTACGAAAGGCTTTGATTTAGTCAGTCGCAAAGGGCTATTCCAAATTCTGGAAACAATTCACAGCTTACTGGGTCAGAAAAGGGAAGAAAAAATATAATATTTATATCTAATCAAATAAGTGAGAGAGGACCGGAAGACATATATGATGATTAAAATATATTATTTTTAGAAAACTGTTACGTAAACACGAAATTCCGAAGAACCCCTTTAGCAAACCGTTTGTTGTGCAGAAAAGTTTTACTGTCAATTTTCGTTATAAGCTAAATTTTTTAAATTATTTTTTTACATGCCACTTAAATAATTGTCTGAATATATATCTACGTGCACAGCATCATGATTTAAAAAAAAAAATCAAGCGTTGCTGACGGGGCCCCCCTCCCGTTTGGGCCCCTGAATAAATTCCTGGATTCACCCCCTGGCGGCGGCCCTGACCCACGTCATGTTTTCAAACTGAGTTTCAAACTAGACATAAACCGCAGTCGTGGCTTAGCTTAGGAGAAGGTAACCATAGTATTCGTATATATAGAAGGTACTTTTGTAAAATATAAGGAAAAAAAACCTAGTATTTGCTCTGTGGTTTACCTTGTCACGTGACCGTTGTGTTATGGGCACCATGTATCCCGGCTTACACTTCATCACGCAAGTCTCATGCTGGTCCACCTCGCTGGAACAACTGTAGCTACCGTACTCCAGTGGGGGCAGGGGAGCGCACCTTGCGCCTGTAACAAGCACCCATTGTTTAATTACTACAACGAACAATCACAGCGAGTCACATCAGAGAAGCGGGAAAAACTAGCGTTGTCTCCCTTAAGTGGGAGTCTGCATTTCTTTCAAAATTTGAAAATTTAATTTTTTATTTATTTTATTTTTTTTAAGAAAAAGTTTTTGTTTTTCAATACACTAATTAAAGAAAGTTAAAAACTAATAAATTGTAAATTTAGCGTTGTTGTTTTTCCTCTGATCTTACAAATATTAAATCCCTCTTTACAACTTACTTCGCACCCCAACAAGTTCACCCTTCTTCTCAGCTGAAAAAAGAAAATTATATGTTAGACAAATTATTGCGTTCATTAATAGCTCGTTTTCGTCCTGATACAATATGTCTACATTAAAAATCTTTCCTGGCATTAAAAATCAAATAGTTAATTCCGAGTTATATTACATTTAAATATAGACGTACTGAAATTATATTTAAGTTAATTTTTTGTACTATACAATTCAACGGCATATGTTGTACAAGCTTTAAACTAAACATTAAAAAAATAAATTTAAAATATTTTTTTAAACTCATGAAATGCCATAAACAAAATAAACTTACATTTAATTTTACAAACACACACAAATTCATGTTCACGCTTTAATTTTTTTTAAAATCACATTTTATGTGACACAAACCTAAAACCTACCCCCTCTTAATCCTATGACCTCTTGTTGTCTTTGAGCTGTTTAAAGATAGAAGTTTTTGTAATGTATTACACTATTGCTTTCGACAGTTGTTTTTTTACACGAATGATATTGTTATTATGGTTACCTCTAAGTGGCGTTATATCTTACAATAAGTAAGTGATATGTGATCTAAACCTAAGCAATGGAAGTTTAATTTTACTTTAAGTCAGTGATGTTCAATCTCACAAGAGTTAAGTGATTTTTTGAAATCTAAACCTGAGGTAATAATGTTTAATCCAAAACCAAATGATATTTAACATGAGAATCAGATAGTGCGTAAACTTTAAATGGTTTAAAGATGAACCTTACCTTGAATCATATTTTCCAAACAAACTAAAAAGATCAGCACAGAAAATGTGTTCCGACAAATTGCCATTTTCCTGTTGGACTTGTCAGAACTTGTGATGAAAGACTTTCTTTCAAAAGATCTTTTAATAAATGATTTGTTTACTTATTCTTGTTAATATGAATAAATAATAATACATTCTTGTTAAATGAAAGTATTCACAAGGAATAATCTTCTGTATAGCAGGAGCGGCTGTAACAGATAAGATAAGATAGATAAGATTAGATGATATAAGATAAGAAAACATAAGATAAGATGAGATGAGATAAGGTAAGGTAAGATGATATAAGATAAGATGAGATAAGATGAGATTAATTATGAGATAAGACAAGATGAGATAAGATGATAAAAATGATGAGATAAGATGAGATGAGATAAGATAAGACGAGAAGAGATGATTTAAGATGATATAAGATAAGGTGAGAAAAGTGATGAGATAAGATGAGAAAATATGAGATAATATAAGATGAGATAAGATGATGTAAGATTCGTAAGATGATATAAAATATAAATTATAAGATAAGATGAGAATAATGATGAGATAAGATGAGATAAGATGAAATAAGATAAGATAAAGCCCAAAATTAACATGTACAAATTATACAGATAAGTTTGTTAACATTACCATCAACTAATGGCCAGCACCATGCCAATATCAAATTAGACAAAAGAAGAAATACTTACACAAACATTAACAGACAAAAAACTATCAAGTTATAAATCTAATTTATAAACACGTTTTGAAAAAGACAAATAAGAGTTAATTACAGTGCGAAAATTAAAGGAGAGCTTGTTTTTTCCCCATACATTTACTCTTACCGCGTACTTTTAGGAGTGCAAATATTCCTGTGCAATTAAACATATGATTTGTATGATTAAAAATTAAAACCAAATAAAAGTAAATTTTATTAACGCATAGATTTCTAGAATCTATATCTAGATTCTATACATGTTGAAAAGTTTTGGCAAATGCCTTAATCAGTTCAATTTTTTTTAAAAGTATTTTAATTAAATGCACATTGTATATAATATCACTTACACTTGGGAAAGGAATTAAGTTTTGAAAAGAAAAATAGTTTTTTGGAAAATAATTTAAATAAAAAAATGGACAAAATACATCCGAGATTAGATGGTATTCTTTGATACATCACAGAAAATGGCGATGTTGATTGGTTATTTTTATTTCAGCAAATAAATTTAAACGTATATTAAAGTAATTTATTTTCTATATCTATACATGAAATCCCAAAAACGTTAAGTAAATGTAAGTTTTTAGCTTGACGATAAACTAACATCACTATTTATTACTTTCTCGCAGTCTTTACGTCCCTTAGGGGGCCAGAAGGCTGAGGGGGTTTTCCGGGAAGCCCCATGAAGAGCGCAGGCTCGGGACTGCTGATTTTCTTCCACATGTAGGATTACTTTCTCGTTGTGACTAATAGTTTCAGTGATGATCATTTTGATTGGGTATCTGAAGTATACTCTTACAAATTGAATCAAGCAATAATTTGTATGTCCGTCAGTCTTTTGATTTCACTGTGGACATATTTTGTTTATAATAATTGAGTCAATTACCCCCCCCCCCTCTTTTTATTTTTAAAAAAAAATTAATTAAAAAAAAAAATCTATCAGTCTTAGCGTGTTTAAAAAAACTGAAGGCCGTAAAAGGATATGGAAGTCTGTCTGTATGTACAAATGATTGATTTATTATTCTATCGATGTCTTTTTAATGGTTTATGATCGTCGTCATTTAGCTAACATTTTATTAAAGGGCTTCTGTATAAATGTGTCGTTGCAACCTGATTTTGTTTTAAAGAAAAAACAAATATCGTAGTTTTTAAAAAAAATCACTAATTTATTTTTAAATCTATTACATGCGCTCTTTCTATACAATATTTGTGTGTTTTAGGCTTACGCAAGGCTTAGGTTTTGACATTATTTTTTATTAGATTTTTAAATGTCGATAGAGTGTTTGTTTTCCGGGTTTGATCCGACACCTCTAGCCTTGCCATATAATTTTTAAACTACTCTCTTCCACTCATTGTTCTTTTTACCTCTGGATTTCACCGCAGCTAAGTTTGAATTTCATTTCATCTACATATGTAATTCACCAGAACTAGATCACGAACGAGTAGTGTGTTTAAAAGCATGACGAATGACCCTCGCTGGGGTCGACCAATCAAAGTGAAGTACGTTAAAAAGTGGGGTATGCCATGTCTCGAGACCAACAATGCTTCTTGCATTCACTTGCGTTGCTCCTTCACATATTAACATGTTGTTCGTAATGTAGTGGTTACCATTCCTGCCTTAAAAGCCTCAGCGGAGGCAATATTTTTTATATTTTAAAATCTTTGTCCTGGAGGTAAGCTACATTTATTTTAGAGTGTTAGCTACTTCACCCCCCCCCCCCATAATGAAACGCTAAAGAAATGTGTTATCAGCATTGTTGAGTGTGGTTATTATAAGACTAGATTGTGCCGGGGCGCCGTGGCGCCTGCGGCACCCCCTTTTTTGGGCGCCTATGGCGCCAACCTTTTTTTTAAAGACCAACTAACTTGTCCTTTTTTGATAAATACGAATTATTAAACTTTATGAAATGTACGCAAAGTATTTAATAATAATAAGGGTTGTATTTTGCGCACCGATGCACACCAAACAATGGCGTCATCATATTAAATATTTTTACAGCGCTCATCAACACACAGATTTTTCAACTAAACTAACTGCTGTAGACTGTCGTACATCGCTGCTCAGCGTTACAGATCCAGTGACTTGGACTATTATATTATTTATGTGTAATAGATTGGGAATCATGAACAAAGACATTTTTCTTTCTTTAATTATATCTATGGTTTTAATGTAACTCATAATTCATTGACTATTTTATTATCTTCTACACTTAAATAAATAGATAAATAAAATAAAAACAATATTAAACAAAGACCTGATCGAATCGTTATTTTAACATAATATCTATTTGATTATAGAATGAATGTAAAATAATTTAACTGAGAGCAAAGATATTACATTACGATCTTGAACAATATAACATAAGAGGAAAACATGGTATCGATACTTGCAAACATTGTTTCTAGACATCATCACGTTGTTTTCAGTAATTCAATCTTTATCATGATGCGCACTTTAGTATGCATGCCATGACTTTGATGGGTAGCGTACTAAATACATCATTCACAGCAATTACGTCACTAGGGGATACACCGGGTGACACTTTAAAAAGGGTTGACCCCAATTATGTATGTTTCCGTTATTTGGCATTGTCAGACTCTGAGGGTGTAAGTCGAGCGGGGGTGACAACATGAGCTACCGCCCTGGGTGACACCTAGCCCAGTGACGCCTCTGATTTACAGGGCCTTTCATAATCTCTGACACTTGCTAACACATCGCAAAGCCTACAAACTTGAGGCCCTACATCTGCTGTTGACCACAGAAGGCCCACAAGATGTGCCCAAAGTAACCATTTCCTATAACAATGTGCAGGTGTTAATTAAAGTATGGTTACCTGAACGTCATAGATACATGGTCACAAACAACCGTACAATAGAAACTGTTTGAGTTGAAATTTATCTCAAATTAATGTGTCCATAAAATAATACTATCCGAAAATATTAATCGCGTAAATACATTGTATGAGATTTAGCTATTTCTTGCCGATAGTTCATATCACCAATCTTATCTGATAGTTCATATCACCAATCTTATATTATAGCTCATATCACCAATCTTATATTATAGCTCATATCACCAATTTTATATTATAGCTCATATCACCAATCTTATCTAATAGTTCATATCACCAATCTTATCTGATAGTTCATATCACCAATCTTATCTGATAGTTCATATCACCAATCTTATCTGATAGTTCATATCAACAATATTATCTTATAGTTCATATCACCATTCACCAATCTTATCTAATAGTTCATATCACCAATCTTATCTAGTCGTTCATATCACCATTCTTATCTTATAGTTCATATCACCATTCTTATCTTATAGTTCATATCACCAATCTTATCAGAGCAGTACAATAAAAAATAAGCGTAAAACGAAATAAAACCTTCCCATTTGGTATGCGACTAGCTGGTATGTAGAAATAATACATTGATATATAAGAAGCTAATAATAAGAACCAATCTATTTTAGCAATTCTATAGTAGTAGGCAGAATCACAAGTAAATATTTTAATTCACAAAAACCTTAATAAAAATATTTACATTTATTTTTTACGCTTCTCAATGATAGTTGCATCATATAAATAAGACATGGAAATTATTATGCTTTATTTTTGGTATGAATGTTAAGTGTCCTATGATAGATCACTTTGTCAAAGATGAGTGATGCAGCCATTCTTAGCAGTGCACTTCTCGGGCACTGTAACAATCAAGTTACCATTTAATGAACTAACACTAACAGCATCTTTCGACATCAATAAATCCGGATGTGCTCGGCTGTTTCCATGAATGTGACCTTGAGATTGTTCTGCGAAAATCCCGGAATTCGCTGATCTTTTTGATTGCATAAGTTTGTCAACTTTACTTGCATCTGCTACCCATTTAGTGCTTTCGTGGACTGAATCCAGGGATTCGGTGACGGAATTTCTTTTGCTGGCCAATCTGCTTTCTGTTTCGCTCTTCCGGTCCGCCTCCCCTCCAGACAATGTCCCGGACTTGAGAGACTCCGACGAGATCTCAGCCGAGCATATCACAGAATCGCTGGACGTTGTAGCAGCAGATGTTGTTTGGTCACGTTGGCCGCCTGACATCAGGCGCGTGTCTTTGATTTGTTGCTCGGAAGACGCAGTTGGCAGACGATGGGAATGGAGCGGATGTGACGCGGCGGGACTGAATGAATCAGCAGAATGTGAGTAAGGCACGGATTGGCTGGAGTTAGAACTGACGTGAGAAGAAGCTGTCCGGCGCTTGCACTGACATCTGACTCGCCGTTGGTTTTTCGATTTACTTTTCCCGCCCTTTCTCCGGCGTTTCTCTTTGATCTCATCATCCTCGTCTGTATCTGAGGGCCAGACGCCGTGGAGCCTGTGAGCCTCGTACTCCTCTGGGGTCAAGAAGGCGTCGCCCTGACCACTGCTCTCCCCCCAGTCGTCGATAGACGATGCCGAGTCCACAGACGTGAAATTGATATGACGAGGTCTAGGCGTGTGGCCGTGACACAGCGGGTGTTCAGTTTGCACGTTAGAGTTTTCAGCAAAACTTGATTGGTCCTCCGCTGATCTGTCGGACTCCATTAACGTGTTGTACGCCGGGGGAGGTTCGAGCCCCGGCGATGGGTGCATGATGTCCTCGTAGGTGGGTGGGAGGACATTACCGGAGTCGGCTATTGTGACACGCCCACCGCGAGACTGGGTGTAGGCGACAGAAGGGGGTGTGGGCTTGAGGATTCTGTGGAGAGATATTATTGGTTGAAACGTTCGTTATCAAACGTCGGGTTTAAATACAGCCATGACCAATCATCACTTAAGATACCAGTCAGAATTCACAAGGTCAAGGGTTAAAATGTGTGCTAAAGTTGTTTTAAAACTTAAACAATTGTCACTACTATTTATAGACTGGTTAAAAAATGGAACAGCATACACATTCACGAATTTATTATGATCATTTTAATAATTTGTAAACTCTCTGTTAATGAATTGAAAAAGTAAGTTGTATGTAAAATAACGAGAAGGTTACAGTTCCATACCACCCCTCCCCTCCAATGGAGCCAAATCTATACAACCCTTTCTGAGTCACATCAACTACGAAGTCATAAACTTACTTTCTCTTGATGTATTTTGAAGCAATTGTGAAACTGCAGAGAACGATCAGCAGGAACACAACCAGAGGCAACAATATCACCAACAGAATGTCTTTGGCCAGTGAATCTGAGGATTTATCATGGTTGAAGCTGAGATTATTTCTTTTAATAATAACATCTTTATAGCTGGCTAAACTGTTTGGTCAAATACCTGTCTTTACTTACAGCTGGTTAAATTGTTAGGTCAAATACCTGTCTTTACTTACAGCTGGTTAAAGTGTTTGGTCAAATACCTGTCTTTACTTACAGCTGGTTAAATTGTCCGGTCAAATACTTACAGTTGGCCAAAATGTCAGTGACAGTATCATCCCTGTCGCAGCCCTTCTCGTCCACCCGATCATCTTTCCCACAGTTATTGCTACCGTCACAGGCGAGCTGACGAGGTATACACATCTGATGAAATGGACACAGCATGTGGTCAGCTCGGCAATCTCCCCTCGAGCTCGGCTCTGGAAGATTTGTCAACAATAAGAACATTTTTAAAGTTTAATTACATATCATTTTTTTAAAGGGACAAAATATTTTAACTGAGTTATGCCTGTTTTTGAGACATGCTGATGTGTCAACAATCTGACCGGAAGTTGACAGAAGCCTTTCAATTTCTTTAGAAGGAATTGAATTACATCCTGTCAAGGTTAAACCAATTAGGTTTAGCCAATCTTTCGAATCAGGTACTTTATTTTCTTTTCTGGAGTTCTTCAAAAAAAAATTATGTTTATATATTCTTAATACATGACAAGCAGACATTTACAATGAAGAGCTAAAATACCAATGAGTTCGCATAGCTGCAATTATAAAGAAAAAGACTAGGTTTGTTAATAGTCCTTTAATGTATATAACGTTTGAACATGTTACTTAAAATAATGTGTAGGTTGTTATCTGTAAAATATACATTACGTTTGACATCATACATTCTTTTACAAATTCTTTTATTGCAAGAGCTTCTAAGAATATTAGTGCTTCTTAGAATTATTTTTAAAAGATTAAATGTAATATTTCGGGGTAATTTTTTGTCAAAGATGGCGTCATGGTAGCCGAGGAGCGAAGAATGGAAGAGGCTGCAGACAGAAGAGCTAGGAGAAAGGCCAAAACATTTGGAAGCACAGAACTCGTGTGTTAAAACTGTGGTAAAGACTGTCATTCAAGGATAGGACTGAACAGCCACTCGAGAAAATGCAACCCAAAACCAACGGTGATGCACCATCGTCTCGCGAGACGGAAGGATGCCGGACACAGAATACGAATAATTTGTATAGCCTTCTGTGATTCATACAGAGATTAATAAGTTGTTGAAACACGTGAGTAAAACCTTAAAATTGCTAATAAAATAAATGCTGTTTAAAAATTTGTTAGATGTCTAAGGTTTGCAGCACACAACAAAACTTACCATAAAATGCTGAACACGACCGACCATAAAATGCTGAACACGACTTACCATAAAATGCTGTAATCAGTAGTCGGAATCCCGGACTCGTCATTGTTGGAATACCTAAGTAATCGATTCTAATACTATTGTTTGGTATTTTGTAGTCGCCTACGATGGAGCCTGAAAACAAAATGTCATTTTTATTCTATGAAAATTATTTATTACCTCAGTGATATAAGTGATACATTAAAAAAATTTTTTTTTGTTTTATTATTTTTAAAATAGACAACATAAATTATTCCTTTTATATTCGCCATAAGGGGCCGTCCATGAAGTACGTCACGCTCCAGAGGGTAGAGGGGGTTAAGAAAGTGTGACAGTTTGTGACAGGGAGGAGGGGGTGCCCGGCCATGTGTGACATCACGGTGATTTATGTTAAATTTTAATTGTTTTGTTAATAAAAAATATATTTTTGTACGAAAATGTGACGTATTTTGGGGATTGGGGGAGCGAGATTTGTTACAGTTGTGACAGGGGGAGGGGGGAGTTTAAAATGGTCACAAATAGCGTGACGTACTTTATTGGTGGCCTTAAGTGATAACTTTTTAAAATTCATTTTTTTTTTAAAATTATTTTTTTAATACACAACATAAATTATTCCTGTTATACTCGCCCTAATTTAAACTTTGTCATGGTCAATTTCACATAATATTGTCTTGTTTTATTTACCAGAGCTGTCCTGCAGCGCCAATGAGCGGTCCACTCGCCCAAACAAACCCTGCTTTGGCGTGATCATCTTTTTGGTGGGAGACATGGAATACAAGTGGACGCTGGAGACGGACAAGAAATACCGTCTTTAAAAATAAAAATACATTTCTCGAGGAATCAGACCAAAGATTCCCCAGGATCGTTCTAGTTAATCAGACCTAAGATTCCCCAGGATCGTTCTAGTTAATCAGACCTAAGATTCCCCAGGATCGTTCTAGTTAATCAGACCTAAGATTCCCCAGATCGTTCTAGTTAATCAGACCGAAGGTTGTAAATGTATCTGACGGCGTATATCAACCGAGCACCGAAAATGTGTCCGAAAGAAAAAAAAAAGAAGAATATAAATGTTTGGTGTTTTATCGTTGGAAAGTGTTGTGTTGTTTTTTAACGCTCCTTCGTTGAGTTTTATTTGTCATTCAAATTACTGGCAACATATGTCTATCAAGTATAGTACACGGCATCTGCGGAGTTAGGTTTCTCGTTACACGACTTTCTATTTTATACCTTAGATATACAGACGCTCCTTCTATGCAGAAGATAATTGCGTCCACAGACCATGAGAGATGATCTGTTGGCAAGTGATGCAGCGGTCACAGGCCACGGCTATAGGGGTTCCACGCATTACCCCAGCCGCCTAACTATTGTCTAGTTAGGTACCCATTCAGAGCTGGGTGACTCGGGGACTCCTCAACCCCGGGAACGAATCCTCACCTTCGTGTGGATTCGAACTGGTGACCATCGGTACAGCAGTCGAGCGCGCTACCCCTCGACCACCGCGAAAGGGTAACGTCATGGTATTTCCTCCTTCTGTAAAGTCATGGTATTACCTCCTCCAGTAACGTCATGATATTATCTCTTGTTGTAAATTGATGGCATTAACTCGTGTGTAAAGTCACGGTATTACCTCCTGTTGTAAAGTCATGATATTACCTCTTCCTGTTCATTTATGGTATTACTTCCTACTGTAAATGCATGGTATTACCTCTTCCGGTAAAGTCATGGTATTACCTCCTCCTGTAAATGCATGGTATTACCTCCTCCTGTAAAGTCATGGTATTACCTCCTCCTGTAAAGCCATGGTATTACCTCCTGCTGTAAAGTCATGGTATTACCTCTTCCGGTAAAGTCATGGTATTACCTCCTTCTGTAAATTCATGGTATTACCTTCTCCTGTAAATGAATGGTATTACCTCCTCCTATAAAGTCATGGTATTACCTCCTCCGGTAAAGTCATGGTATTACCTCCTTTTGTAAAGTCATGGTATTACCTCCTCCAGTTACTTCATGGTATTACCTCATCCTGAAAAGTCATGTTATTACCTCCTCCGGTAAAGTCATGGTATTATCTCTTGTAAATTCATGGTATTACCTCCTGCTGTAAAGTCATGGTATTACCTCTTGTGGTAAAGTCATGATATTACCTCCTCCTGTTATTTCATGGTATTACTTCCTCCTGTATAGTCATGGTATTACCTCCTCCTGTAAAGTCATTGTATTACCTCCTCCTGTAAAGTCATTGTATTACCTCCTCCTGTAAAGTCATGGTTTTACCTCCTCCTGTACACACACGCAAACACTGACTTTCAAGACGTATGTCCTCTTATTAACAGAATTACATATAATGACAAGAAATATATAAAAAAAACATGTTTAATTTAATTTATTTTCAAATCACTTTGACTATGTTTGAAGCTGCTAGTCAATTCATAAATACTAATGTATATTACTGTATCGCTTTGAATAGACAGAGCCATAAAGATCATGAACCATACTGCTTCATTGTGAATCATTCGTAGTTCTTTAGAAGCTTTAGTTTGAAAATGATCCGGTCACATGAGGCCACTTACTCTGTGGTCATAAGAAATAGTCGAAGGCCTGGTGAGATTTTAAGCATTCGCATTCAGCTAAGCATTATAAGACATCAAGTACAGACCAGTCTATAGCTTTTTTTTAAAGTTCAATCCCAGGTGCCTTTAGGTGCCTTCTAAAATATCTTGAAATTCTTATTAAGGGTTAAGTACTTATGTTCTTTTATGAACTCATATTTAGTTTTATCAGATGCTGTCTTGCATTTGCTCCGGTGCCGTATTTTGAATTTTTATTATCAGTAGTATTAAGTTTTGTTTCAAAAGCCAATATTAAACAGCATCAATAAATGTAAAATATTTAGATCTATTAGCATATTATATTATCTACAATAATATTTTGTCAAACATAAAAATGGTTGTAAATTATGTTAAATGTTTTTGTTATTTGAATTCGAGGTCTAAACATCGCCCGACAAAATCGTATTTGGTATCAATGAAATGCTGGTTCTGTCATAATGAAGATGAATGGAGCTTCCGGTTACCAAACACTTGTCGCGGTAGTTTTTTTTCCCCACTTGCTAATGGGTTCATTTCATCTAAATTTTCCAAAAATTGTTAATATTATAACAGCTCTGTAAAATTTAAGTGATATCTGATAGACGCTCATGAAATCCACAGACGAACTGTGTATAGCCACTCAAATGCCATTGTCTATTAGGATTCACCACTTACCACCCTCATGTGGTATACTACATTGTATATATTATAAGTGATCTTTGTATGGGATTAGTTTTCCTGAATAATTTGTGTGATTCCTTTAAATTTTCTGGATAAGAAAGATGCCATCGCTTATTTTCGTTTCTAATACAGGAAAGTGAAATGTAGATTTTTCTCCCTTTAGATTTTCAAAAGGGTTTCGAATAGAAGAGCGCAGGACGGGGAAGTTGAAAGAGATTTTTAAAAAAACATGTTTGTATGTTACACGCTTTTTCTCTCTTTATTCTTGTGATACTAAGATGTAGCTAAGGAGGCATGGCTAAATATTAATTATTGCTTCTCAACAGACTTGATTACCTCCCTCATCTTGAGGTTTGAGCTTTTCATGTTCTTAGCACAATGTTTCTAAACTTGTTTACCCACCACCTCCCAAAATAAGATAACAATTTCAAGTTGGAGGCAAACTACTAAATTTGAAATACACATTTATCCGCTCTTAGCACGTATGTAGGTCCTGCTTTAGGCATCGGAAAACTAGGCAGCCGCCTCCGATTAGTCTCATCATTAGTGGTGGCCTCGCACAAGAATCTTTACATATTTATTAATTATTTTTCTATTACATTTAGGACCTCCAATTCACTTAGGCCGGCCCTGACGGAGGCAGATGGTTTTTAAAAAAGTCTAACGCGGGGGGGGGGGGCATGACGCATGCTGACAAGGCCAGTAACGTCCTAGCTGAGCATGCGCCATCCCTAACAAGTTGTATTGTACTCCCCGTTGGACACCGTTATCCATCTGCCCTACCTTCCACTGAGCTCTCTACAGTTAACTTTTAACCATTAGAGCCATTAGACTTCACTTAATCGATGTGACAATTCCATTATTGTGTATGTGAGTATTCTGTTTTAACGATGCAATCTTGGGAAACAGCTGAAACAAGAGACTCATGAATCCCACTAATATAATGATAATAAAACAGTGTAACGAAACAACCAGATAAGATTTTTTAAATTGTTATTTCATTATATATTTTTTGTGGGGTGGGATGTGACGGGGGGGGGGCGCTGATTTCTATTAAGGTTAGCAAATTAACTAAAAGAATAATGTTTTAAGTGATATATAAATATGTATATATATAACAACAAATACAGAAATGTGTCAACATCTACCAATTTAACACATACACACACACATTTAACCCTTACAACAGACACATACATTTAACCATTACAATACACACACATTTAACCATTACAATACACACACACATTTAACCATTACAATACACACACACTGACACAGACCACACATATATTCCTCCCAGCACGCACATACCCATTTATACCAACATCCAAAAACGCCATAAACACAATATCCCACAGTCCCACCTGACCCATCCCATTGGACACTTGGCTCAACAAACCAGTTAATAAATGCATGACCAGAGCCGTGCCCAGCTCAATTCACACAATTAGTTTATTGCACTTCACGTATGAAATCCGTCACTTGTGTGAGCCAAAATTAGGAGCAGGCTAAAAGTGTCAATCAAAACTAAATACAGCGGTGTTAGTGCTGAACAGCCTGTCATAAAATCAATTTGACAATGAGCAGTCTGGTGTCTAACAGGATTTACTGGATGGTTGTTTTTTTATTATTATTTAATACTTGCAACAACAAAAATATAATTTATAATTTCAATTTGCGTTTAGTCTTACAGTAAAGTGCAGTAAAGTCTGCCTTATTTTTATTATTACTCGCTGGGATTTAAAACCAATTAACTGAAATTAACTCTTTTTTTTTTTTTTGGTCGTATGACAGGGAATAATGCTCTACCAAAAATTGAAATGTAAATCGCTGACAACATTAGCCATTATATAACACGATATCATTAAGAAATTACTTCATAACTGTTCCTGTAACACAGGGGTCTTCAAACTACGGCCCGCGGGCCAGCTGCGGCCCGCGAAGACCTCTCATCTGGTCCCTGGATACCTTTTAATCTCCACAAGAAAAGATACTATTTTTACCTGTATTTTACCACAAAACTTCTCAGAAGAAGTGACGCTATTTCGAAATCCGTTTGAAGCAGATGTGGTTAGTTGCTCAGTTGAACTGCAGCTGGAGGTCATTGATTTGCAACCAAATGACCTCTTTAGGGACAAGTTCAGAAAAGGACTTTTGAGCTTATATCAGTTTTTGCCCAAGGAAGACTTTCCTCATGTCAAAGCTTTTGCAGCAAGGTACCTTTCAATCTTTCGAACAACATACTTGGGCGAACAGACATTTTCGAGGATGAAATACGTGAGGAACAATTTGAGAACTAATTTGTCTGATGATAATCTCGGGTCACTGTTGATGTTAGGGGACATCAAATCTGAAGCCAGAAATATCTAATATTTTGGCATTCAGGAAAAATTTTCAACATTGCCACTAATACAGGTCTTCGTGTGCAGTGTATCAATGTACTATAATAATATGAAACATGTAATTCAAAACAAAACATCTATGTTTTGATTCTTTCTTATTTGGGCCTCTAGTGTAGTCGGCCCCAGAGACGTCGCTGGGGTTGGTGTCACCCGGGGCGGTAGCTACGTGTCACCCCCTCACGACTTAATCCATAGAACTCCTCCGAGGTTTCCAGTGCCAATTAACTGGAACATACTGAATTTTACATTTTGGTGTCACCCCCCTGATGGTGTCATCCGGGGCAGACCGCCCCACCGCACCCCCTTAGTGACGCCACTGGTCGGCCCCCCAAAACTGCTGTTTGACAGTTAATGTAGCCCCGGCAGAAAAGTTAGGAGACCCCTGCTGTAGCAGAACAACATAATTACATGTTCAAATCTTACCACAGCTAATCATGTTAATTACTCTTGTAAATAACACCAACATAAATTATTTAAATAACAAAATAAACAATCCTGTAAATTATTACAAAATAAATTATGTAAATCACGCCATAACTAAACCTTATAAAGACTCAATGAACAGCAAAATGACACAACATATATTAAAAACGACCAGTATTTCATTATTTATTTGCACTATCGAAAACGAACAAAGAGCCGAAAGTGTGTAAAACTAGATCCTTATTTTACTATTACCGCCATCTAAGATGGTTTGTTGAACGACATCGAAATACGACAAGCAAAACTACTCACTGGTCACTGTGCAAGTGTTCAGATGAAATGCCCAGCTGCAGGAAGTGTACGAAGATACCCATGCCCCTGGTGACGTTCAGGTTCATGTAGCAGCTCACAAAGTCTTTGTTCCTGTCCTTGGCCAAATTTTCCACTGCGGTCAAGGCCACCAGGACACTCCTGTTGACCTGCAGGGTCTTTGAACAGTAGTTGGTCATGTAGATGAAGTTGGTCCTGCTCTCGGCGGCACGATCTGAGACGATAGGGAGGTCAGAGGTCAGAGTGGGAAGTGCATAGTGATTAAACAAAATCTCGAAACCTTTTTTGAAACATTAGAAATGATATGAACGCTTTTAAACCAATGCTACAAGAAGCATTGTAGACTCTGGAGGTAGTCCTTGATTTGGCTGTACAAAATCTAAGTTATCTGTGAGGCAAAAAGCTGAAACAGTAAGCTATAAAATATGAGACGCATAGGAAGTGGACCGCAAAATTGCCTCGAAATCAAGACTCTCTTGTCTTTTCCGTCCAACATCTCAGACCAGTCGACATTCAGTGGATAGGTTGATGAATGGGGTTTTATGGTTGAACACAAACACATACAGGTGATATGACAGGTGAGGTTACAGGTGGTATGACAGGTGAGGTTACAGGTGATTTGACAGGTGAAGGTACAGGTGATTTGACAGGTGAGGTTACAGGTGATATGACAGGTGAAGTTACAGGTGATATGACAGTTGAGACGCGAGTTGAGGTGACATGCGAAATGACAGGTGATATAACAAGTAACTTCAGATGTGAGGTAAGAGTCACGTAAAGGAGGTAATGCATTGATAAAATTGTGACATTCACAAATGTCCAAAGTCTCACTTAAGACCGGTATACATTAGTCTCGTGAAGGGAAACATCTCTCGTGATTGAACGGGAAATATTTGGGTTTTACCGACTTTTACCGCCATTAACTCTGCGTTAATAGTCGTGTACAAATCAAATCTGGGTTTCTTACTACAGGAACTGCAATTAATTGTTGTCAAAATATTGATTAAAGGCTAGCATCTCCAACGAAGGCGCCTGTTTGGGGACGTGCGGTGTTGGTGCCGACAGAGCATAACAAAAGGGAGGCTTTGTGACTTCGGCGAGATGTTATCTTATGAGACGGTAGTGGGGTGGGGGGGTGGAGTCAAACATGGCCACGGCTGTTGATTCGCCGTTGTTAAGGCTGGGATTTCGAATGTTTAATGTTTTGTCTTCTGATGTACTCGTGTATGTGTGTGTGCGTGAGAGGGGTGGTTTTTTGGCCTGGGGAAGGGGGGGGGGGGCTAACAAGCTACAAGTTGAGATTTTTCTAATTAACTTACTTGGTTCTCTCTCTCTCTCTTTTCTCCCTCCCCCCTCTCTCTCTCTTCTTTACCGTATGTGTTTGTAATATAAGATATTACATATATTGTATCATAACTTTTATGACCTTTACGAGTATGAATGACCCATAAAGATATTTAATGTTGTTGTTTGTTACTGAGAGAACAGCGATTAATTTCGTATAACAATTAAAAGATCTCATCTGAACCATAAATAGGACACGGGAAATGAAATGTTACAAGTCGAATGCCTCATGCTCACTTTCGCATCACTTGTTTTCAGTACTCTAATTATTGAATAGAAAATATCGTCGTGTTTTAGTGGGAGCTGACTGTCCCAAGTTTTATCAATTGTTTATTTGTTGTCCATTTTTTTTTCTCCAAATTTGAAATCTGTCATATTTTTTAAAAGATAAATTCTTTCATTAAGAAAACGAAAAAGGTCAATATCTTCATTATTTTTTTTAATAGATTTTTTTAAAAGGGAGGATGAAGGAGAGATAAAGATTAGGGTAGGTGGCAAGTGTTTTGGAGATGTCTACATTTAAACAACATGCTTTCTACGTTTCCTGTGTATTCAAAATTTGTCTGGCATACATTTCCGCATCAATAAATTTGGCTCTTAACTATCTCATACCCCCTTAATCATCGTAGGGCCCGTTAATTATGATTAAATTATCACAAACATTTAGACTATCCGAAACTTTTGTTTCCTGAGACCCTTATAGCAGTAATCATTTCAGGACTTCTGCGGCGGCTCAGGTTATAGTTATTGGAAACTCCCTATAAATCTTTCAGTGGCTTGTTTTCCCCTTTAACTTCTCTTATATAAATTAAATATAAATAATGGAATTTCATTTATGAAATGTTTTGTGTAATGACATCCTAAATTCTTTGCATATTAATGTCGTCTCTCTTATTTTTTTTTAGTAATTAACGACTTTGCTGTATTAAATACAACAAACAATATTTCATAATATTCAAGTCTCATTTTCTTTATCTGTAGCAACTGGCATTGGTTTAATTTATTAGAGTAATCTATATTTTAATTATGCTTACAATAATGTCGTTGTAAAACCTGTTTGCCCTGGTCTATTCCACTAAGCTGGCTCAAATTAACGTAGAATTAACAGCGATGTGTATAATACCCGTATTTTTTATTAAAATTTTCATGATATTTTGCCTACTGAGAACTCCTGTTATTAATATTTATTAATAAGACTTCCGCCATTGTATTTAAAAAAAAGACACAACGCATTAATACAGTTACAATATGAAAGTAACAGCGGAGTTCTTCGATAGGGTTTGTCATTTCTAATACCGGAAAACGTCATACCTCAATGATTAATGTTATTTTCTTAGATTACCTTTAAGCGGAACAATGTTTTGAAACATAAATACAGGTGAATCACTATGATCTCAAAATTAATAGCTTAGTAAAATTACGAAACTGTCTTTCCAATTTCAAGTCCCATGAGTTATCATAAATTAACGAAGAATTAACAAATATCCGATAAGATACATTTTTCTAATTATACAGTGGTACTTCGAGATACGAGTGCCCTAACATACGAGTTATTTGAGATACGAGCTGTCGAGCAAGCGAAGTATTGTTTTGAAATACGAGCGACATTTGAGATACGAACACTCTCAGGAACTGACAACCGAGGAATTACACGTGTTACACTGACAGCAGCATTCGGGGCTTCTGCAAGAAATTGGTTTTGAGGAAGAGCCTGAGGTGGAGGAGGTTATCTCTACAAGTGAGATAAAAGAGATCTTGGGAATGTGGGAGAGAGTTTCACAGTTCGTGGAAAACGAACACCCCGAAAATGTTGCAACTGGTCGTGCATCAGAGCCAGTGGCGTAGCTAGGGGGGCGGTGGGGGCGGTCCGCCCCGGGCGGCACTCATCTAAAGGGCGGCATTTGTGTGCATCTATTTGAAAAATGGAGCCATTTCCGACAACCACCCTTTTTCTTTTGAAAGGTGAAACAAAAATACTCTTAATTTCGAATCTTAATTAACGGATTCACGCAAAATCTGTTTGATTACATAGGCTAGTGGTTGTTATAACAAAAGCAAACCCGTTCAATTAAAAATCCCTCAAAAATAGGGAATAGATTTGTTTGGAAAATTAAGCTATATGCGTCACAAATGGTGCTATTATTGGAAAACTGCACAAAAAACAATACATCACCACTGAGCCGAATAATAGGTACTATTAATATCACCACGACAGTTTTTGCGAGGAATTTCGACATGAGCAGAATGATGCGCTAACATGACATGGGTCTTCAAGTAGTAACTTACATTACTGTTTCAGTTTTATAAAATTATTTTAAGGTAACTTAATAAAAATTAAATATATTTTGTTTCTATTGCATTAAAGTAGCACACATAATTTGTGTTTTTTCAATAAAATCTTATTAGTTATTAAAAATGCTACGTCTAAGCAATGCGTAAATAATAATTTTTTATATTATTTTATGGAAAATTATTAAGATCTAGCGCAAGAACTTAAAAATATTCAAATTTATACGTTAATAAACATCGCTATAACATAAATAATTTCGAAAAAGACATATTTAAGAATGTCAAAGTCTTGGAACAAATTGAAATCTGAATTAGTAGCTAGTAAAACGAGATCAGATGCTTGGAACTTTACTCAGTTCATTGCAATATTTTTCTTTTCTATATTACCTCAATTTATGGGAACCCGTATTCTTTAAAATAAATAATGCCAACTCATTTCATGGAACAAAGTTATGTGTTAATACAGAGCGCTGTTATAGATTCTAGAAAGTTGGGGATATCAACTGAACGCCATGTTGGAAGGAGAATATTCGTGTATTATATTTTCATGTAATCTACTAATTGAAAAATTTCACCATTAAATAGATTTCTTTATTACCATCGACAAAGAACAGTTCAAATTGAACGAAAAAGGTTCAAGGTTTTTATGGCTGTACACAGGGCCAGTCTTTGCAATTGCGGGGCCTTATGCGAAAATGGATGCGCGGGGCTCAGATTGGGTAGGGATAAAGTATTAATAAGGGTAATAAATGAAAATTAAGATAGGTGGGGCCTATGAAAGCGTGAACCCACTGCGGCCACAGTGGCTTAAGACCAGCCCTGGCTTTACCTACACTACAAGTAGAGGCATTATGTTAGAAAAACAGGGGGATGCCCCTTGATCTATTAAAATATATTAAATAGTATAGATTGGAAAATTCTTTACCCAACACTATAATTTTGCTTTTTAAAAATAATTTTGGGTGTAAATTTGGAATATGTTTTGTGTCTCATTTGAGGGTTGGGGGGCCTGCGACCTCAAAAACTTTCTTGTGGCCTTTAACAAAAGCATCTTGTTAGGCCTCTTTTATTAATGCTTTCATACATATTGCATGGAATGGTTAACATGTTCCACACCTTTTACTTTTACAATGTACTTCCTTTCAATTACAATTATTTATTAATGTGGCCGTCCTCAAATGACGTCAAGCGATTTTGGCTTACAATTCACCCCCTGCCGCCTGGTCACACGTCGTCACAAAACTTATACTCCTTCTTTAATGTGAAATCACTAAGCTTATCCCCCCACACACACATAAAAGCTGTATTTTCTATTTGAAAGTGAGCATATTTCCAATCAAAATTTTGTCATTTAAATATTTTTTTAGTGTAAGGCTACACTCAAATATCGTAACACGTTTAAATCATGTAAAACCTCATTAAATAAATTTTTGGTAATCATTTTTATTTGCGCGTTTTGATGTGACTTCAAATGTGTGGACATCCTCTCCCCCCCCCCATGTGTGACGTCATTTGTGGACTCCCCTAAAAGGGCGGCAAATTGAAGACCACCCCGGGCGGCAAAAGCTCTAGCTACGCCACTGATCGGAGCTATTTAATGACTCTTGCCTAATTCATTTCCGCAGCATTCTGAAAGGGAGGATGAAACAAACCTCCTTGGACAGCTTTTTTAAAATCCGGCGATAAAGGGAGAGACCAGTGAAGAGAAAAGCAGCGACTAAAATTAAATAGCATTTAAGTTGTGTGTAAGTTACATTTAAGTAACCAAAATAAAAATATGTATGTACAGTTTTCGTGGGTTTTTTTTTTAAATTTATTTTGTTATAATTTTTTTTTTAATTTTTATTTTTTTTTTAAATTTATTTATTTATTTATTTATTTTTTTGTTGCTTTACTGTACTGACTCTTTTATTACGTTTTTATCTTTTTATTCAATATTTGTTATTTATAATACATTTTTCTTATTCAAAAACTCGTAACAAAAACAATTGGGTGTAGCATTTTGGGGTCTAGAGCGGATTAATGGCCCTTCCAATAATCTGAATGGTGAAAATTGCTTTGAGATACGAGCAAATTGACATACGAGCAAAATTATAGAGTTGAATAAACTCGTATCTCGAGATATCACTGTACCTACATTTACATATTTTACTTGTATTTTTTATTAAATTTTAATGAAATGTGTCCTTAAAAAAGAGATGTTTAGCCCCAATATTTCTATTCATAAATGTTCGCTATCTAATGACAAGGCCTCTGGCGTTAGCGTTTTCTCTATCTATAGCGACAGTGTACACGCGAAATGATGACGAACAGCTCATTAAATGATGACACAATGAACGCAACGTATCAACACAGTCCGCATGGCTTGACGACCATTGGCGCACACTAGGATTTGAAATATGACTCATGAGTACTCAATTTCTCTCATCGTTAAGTCTCAAACTTTCAGAGTGTCAGAGTTAAAGTCCCCTACGGGAGGTGGACACGATGTAAGTAAGGATGAATACACCAGCCACATCCTGACAGTTGTAGCAATCGTTAAATTAAGGTGATGAACGACGACTTGATGGAACATCCATTCCCACTTGTCAGAGCTGCGCTCTCTCCTGTGTACATTGACTTAGATAATCATCGAATCCTCTGATGGATAGCCTCCCTCGCCTGACCTGGGTTATTTCTCTTAGGTTATACGTCCCCGTGGCAAGATCTCATGAGCGTTGTCATTGTGCTCCATCACAGTGACGTTAATCTCTGAACTATCTTCACACAAAGTCTATGTAGCATCAATACTTGTCTATAACACGCAATAACTGCGTGTATAACGTAAATATTTCTATTACTACTATGAAGTTAACTTAATATTTTGTTTTGGGTTAGTTTTACGTTTTCTAGTTTTCCCACAACAAAGCATTGCGCATTGTGCTAATACACATATGGGATCGGGTATATGAATATGGATTAGATCGTTAAAAAGTGATGAATTTAATGTTTGGTGCGTGTTAATTTCAAGTTTTTCTATCTCTAAAATGGCAGATCGTCTAGATGTCTCCAAATCTGAAAGACTTGATACACTCTAAAGAAGTCCAGCACTTCGCCGATGATTTCCTGGCATCACTGCCTCGTGGGAGAGGGGAGTTTACACACCCAAGTTGACGTGTATTGTTAGAACTCGCGTTAATAAATAATAATAATAATAATAATAGTCTTGGATATTTACATAATTTACATGCATCATTGATTTACTGATGTAAACATTTCTAATATTGTTTTAAGACAAAACGCCTGCATGCATTAGTAACCCATCGATAAAATGTAACAATATTATCTGATCTCTGCTACACAACTATTTACTCAACTTATTTTTCTGGTCTTGTAGATAACGTCCAGTTCCCTGGTTGTACGAGATATGATCAGACTGTAAGACCAAGAACAAAGCGTTTTCTTCTAAAGACGCCCAATTAATTCACCTGTTATCAGATGTGTCGCCAGCTTCCATGACTTAAGATTGCACTTAGAACGACTTCAAATTCATTCATTTAGTGTGTGTGTGGGGGGG
>MUZC01001596.1:631503-644883 GCA_002072015.1 Radix auricularia
GAGGGGATTAAAAGGGGGGGGGGTCGTGATGGTGGGGTTTTCGTCACAGTCCAGCAGCCAAAGATTTCAAAGAACAAAATTTTAGGAGATAGGAAATTGTTTGACTTTAAAAAAAAAAGAAAATAAATAGATTCAATAAGAAAGAAATTGTTTGATTTATGAAAAAAGTAACACAAAGATAAGAAACAAATTGTTTGACTTTAAAAAGTAAAACAAAGATAAGAAACAATTTTTTTACTTTAAAAAGTAAAACAAAGATAAGAAACAACTTGTTTGACTTTTAAAAAAGTAAGACAAAGATAAGAAACAAATTTAACAATCTCAAAACTTTTAAGAGATGACAGATCGTAGCTTTATTCCTATTAAAATATGTCCCAATTATCTCTATTTGAAGTCCGTGCTCGATCATTTTTTCCATGTTAATCAGCTACAGTGACTAGATGCTAGCTTTAATCTAACATATTAGATCTATTACGTATATGTTATTTTTGTATTACTTTACTTAATGCCTTTTCATGATATTTCCATATATATATTGATGACTGATAAACTTATTCTATTTTTTCAATCATCTAAGAGACTATGGCATCGACAGGATCCAGACACAACGACAGCCAATCACCTATCCGCTAACTGTAAACATTGCCACTGAGATATTAAGTTAATCTCTTTGCTTTTGCTCGGCATTGCTTAACGTGCTCACTGTAGACGAGGACACAAAACAGAATAAATCTCTCATTCAAAATGTCTTATTACTCCATTGCTTTCGAATGTTTTTCTCAACAATCGGCATCTCTTTAGAAGGATATAATATATAACAACTTGCTGGCGCCAATTTTATTTGTTCTTTATTTATTTCTCTCTTTCTCGCCCTCTCTCACTGTCTTTTATTCTCCTCTTTCTTGTATCCATTTCTATCCAATTTACTCTTCTTCTCCTTACATGTCTCTCCTTCTTCATCTATCTTAATATCTCCCCGAATTCTCCCCGAATTTCCAACTCCCTTCCAAATTCTCTCGCTGCCTCTCTCTCTCATAGCTATATTTGGAGGTCCCATCTCCTCACACAAAATCAAACACACAAAATCTAACTAGAGATTCTTTTAACTCACACATCACACAAAAAAAAAAAAAACATCACACGGAACACATCTTAAACACAAATTATTTTTCCAAAGGTGCTCAGTCTGTCTTATAGCAGCCGACCTTATTCATTGGGAAGCAATCTGTACCAGATGTGAGTAGTGTATCAGAGATATTCTATCTACACAGTCTTCTAAATTTAACATTGTTAATGATCTAAACTTGGTCCTGATTTTATTGACGACAACAACCCCAATATCATCGCATACTGAGAACCTTTGCTTTAAAACAAGCCAAAGAACTCGCTCCTGGGGTATCGAGAGGAAATGACGTCACGCAATATGGCGGAGACACGGTGCGGCCATTTCCTGTTTCCAAAGCACTCTATTTAACTAGTGCAGCAGATTTCCCATCTCTCATTATTTGTAAGCGAGCTGGGCCCAGCTTTAAATTCTCAACACGAAACTACCTTGGATTTAGGTTTAATTTGTCTGCTGAAGAAATAAAAACATTTGCGCTCCAACAGAATGTCCTCTAATTGATGTATTGTGGAGTCACGTCAAGGGAATGCTAACTATGTAACCTGAAGTCCCACAAGGCAGTTTCTATTATAACACAATGTTGTCTCATTCACGGCAATCAATGTTTATATGGGTTGTTTAGACATTTCTTTCTAAATTTTGAACGCGTGTGGTTTAAGTTGCGTGTACGTGGTATTGGGCTACTAGTGCAGCTGATTGTTACTGGTTTAGAGCAGCGTTAACTACACATTTCTTGTCGTTATCAAGACATTTCAACTCTACTCTGTCCCAACCCACAAAGATTTTACGGCATTTACATAATATAACCTAAGAAGGATTCTCAGAATTCACTGGCCGGACAAAATCAGCAACCAGGAACTGTGGCAGCGGACTAAACAGAAGCCCATTGAGGAAGAGATTCTTCAAAAGCGGTGGAGGTGGATCGGTCATACACTAAGGAAACCTGCTTCTAATACAACAAGGCAAGCCCTGAAATGGAACCCACAGGGTAAACGAAAAAGAGGCCGTCCAAGAAACACCTGGCGCCGAGAATTGGAGGCAGACATCAAGAGGATTGGCCATGAATGGAAGATCCTGGAGAAAATGGCCCAGATAGAGATGCCTGGAGAGCTCTTGTAGGTGGCCTATGTCCTAGGAGGAAGTGCAGACGCCGGCGATGATCGGTAGATGTCCCTCATGGACGAGAAGGCTCAACAACATAATATAACACAAATATTCCATAACCACGGTTTTTTTCATGTCTTTATAATAAAACCGCTGGTAGTTACTTTGAAAATTAGATATGACAGTTATATATAATTTATTCATGGATCGCGAGATATTGTTTCGTGCGTATTACAAGCTCAAATTTTCAGTAAAACTTGATAGCAATCTTCTGAGATCCAATTCTAATTCGAATCCTGGAGTCTATGATGACCGACTTCTACAGCAAGGATAAGAACTTAATTTGACGAGATATAGACTTCGGCCAAGCTATGCGACTATAGGGTGGTACAAGCACGTCACGATTTTATTAAATATAGATTTCCGTTCGGTTTTTTTTTTTGTTCCTTCTCACGACAACCTGGTAAGTCTAGTACACGTTGTCCGGTGTCGGGTCGTGATGCTTGATACGTGGTAACTTAAAGAAAACTTCAATAGTCAAGAAACATTCTAAGTCTTTTTTTAAACTGACTTAAACTCTTAAGAATATCTTTCTCGAACGCGAATTCAACTATCAAGAATATCTTTCTCTTATGTGAATTCAACTATCAAGAATGTCTTTCTCCTCTGTGAATTCAACTATCAAGAATATCTTTCTCTTATCTGAATTCAACTATCAAGATTATCTTGCACTAATGTGAATTCAACTATAAGAGTATCTTGCACTAATGTGAATTCAACTATCAAGAGTATCTTGCACTAATGTGAATTCAGCTATCAAGAGTATCTTGCACTAATGTGAATTCAACTATCAAGAGTATCTTGCACTAATGTGAATTCAACTATCAAGAATATCTTTCTCTTATCTGAATTCAACTATCAAGAGTATCTTGCACTAATGTGAATTCAACTATCAAGAGTATCTTGCACTAATGTGAATTCAACTATCAAGAGTATCTTGCACTAATGTGAATTCAACTATTAAGACTATCTTTCTTTAAGGTGGCTTTAACTTTCAAACCTGTCTTCCCTGACCCTAATTTCAACTCTCGTGTTTTAATCCCAGCCAACGAACCATTTCAGTTCTCGTGATGGACGCCAACAGCTCCGAGAATCTCGCGCGAGAATACTTGCCCATTCAGACGTGGCCGTTTCCGCTCCAGTTTCAACTTCCGGTTCGCCACTTGACGGCAAACAACTCTAATCATATTGTTCCCATAATAATCCTGGTGGGGCCTGCATTGTTGGGCCGCATCAAGGATTCTGGAAGCACTTCCTCATATGCTGGGAAACTTTGTCTCGATAACTATTCAAATTCTCATCGCGCTGCTTGTGGCGAGGGGACTAATAAATAATAAGCTTGGGTCATTAGAGCTGTCATTTGTTCCACTAGCGCATAATGAATTCTTGATTGCTTTCAAATGAGCTTTTTGGGGTAAGGAGGGGCGAGGTTTGTTTTCACTGTCTCAATACCATAAAAAAAATTCTTGAATAAAATGTCATTGATGAATATTTGGAGTGGAGAATTTTTCCTCACCATCGGTAATCTTTAGATTCTCTTGAGAAAAAAAATCAGTTTCAGTTATAATTTGTAAACAATTTTTTTAATATAGCAACCTGTGGGTTTTTTTTATAGTTCCCTTTGTATGTATTTTTATAGAGCCCTTACATTTTACAGTTTATATGTAATGGTCAAACTAAGTTTTGCTTGGACGAGAAAGAGCTTACAGAGTTCCGAAACACCTTGAAAATAGTTTTTTTAATGTTTTATTTTGGAAGCTGGTAATTACTGCATGTGACATTTAAAAATATATTATGAATGGTTGCGCTAAGTTATTTTTACTAATTTTCCCCAATAATTTTAAAAATGTAAATTATAAACTGCTGATTAACTTAGACATAGAAGAAATTTAGGAATAAAATCAAAAGTAATAAAAAGCTGCTGACATTAGAGACAGAATGCGTCTGTAGTCCTGTGTAAAGACGACGCGAAGCTCGTGTCCACTGACTTGTTTTGGAGCTTTCAAAACCTGAAACCGGAACTCACCAAGGAGCTCGCGTTATATCTCTAAGGACCAATCAGGAGCCGAGAACAAGACAATTCCATTAACGGGGAGGGGGGACAGCGTCATAAAAGAAGTCGTAGCTGCAAACTTAGATTCCTTGTGAGAAAGGGGGTGGGGGTCTTTCTGAAAAGCTTAAATTTAGAAAGGAATATAAAAAACAGTACATTTCTTTTCATTAAAAAAAAAATTGATGGTGTCAAACCGTGTCATTGACATTTCAAAATCTCCCATTAAATTAATGTTGTATTTTTCTGTTTGTTGTAAATATAAGGGAATAACTGGCACGGAACTTGATACGATACTTATCTGTAGTCGAGGTAAAATGTCACATATGTAAAAAAAAAAAAAAATGTAAAGAAATGCAGGATTTTATAAACAGTATTTGAATAAACGTTCTTTAAATTTTTTCTGATAAATCTCATTACACTGTAAGCTTCATGCTTATCCGTTCGAAACTTGAGATGTCAAAATGCTCAAATCTGAAAACAGTTTCAGCAGTATACCATGTTGGATGTAAGTCAATCAATTTCTCCTGAATGTCAAAAGGTGTACGCCAAGTGCCATAACTCGTTTCAGACTTCTCCTTCTCGGCTTGCCAGCACCCCAGCCAAGGTGCAGCTATTAGCGATTAACTAACCATTGAACCGGCTTCCGGCAGCGATCAGAATAAAGCTCACGGCCATAGAAAATTGGCCGGTTTAAGCTCTTTTGGTGGCCGCGGGCATCGATTGGTTAATTGCTCGTACACTGCGCCCGAATCTCAGCACCGGGCACCACGCCTGGGCACGGAGACTCAAACAGTCAACGCATCGGCTTTTCAGGTCGCAGGAAACAGGCAAATGGACGCGACATGTTACGGGGGTGAGTTTCAGGCAAAAATTGATGACTTGAAATCTTTTACAGTTTGTGTGAAGGGGGTAGCAATTTTTTTTTAAAAATCTAACTTATAAAATATTCGGGTTAAGATTATTGACTAGAACCTAGACACGTTTCGTGGTACCCTTAAAGTAATCTAGAACTCATGCATGTTAATGCTACCTTTAAAGTAATCTAGAACTCATGCATGTTTAGTGGTAATTTTAAAGTAATCTAGAACTCAGGCATGTTAATGCTACCTTTAAAGTAATCTAGAACTCAGGCATGTTTAGTGGTACTTTTAAAGTAATCTAGAACTCAGGCATGTTTAGTGGTACTTTTAAAGTAATCTATAACTCAGGCATGTTAATGCTTCCTTTAAAGTAATCTAGAACTCAGGCATGTTAATGCTACCTTTAAAGTAATCTAGAACTCATGCATGTTAATGCTACCTTTAAAGTAATCTAGAACTCATGCATGTTAATGCTACCTTTAAAGTAATCTAGAACTCAGGCATGTTAGTGGTCCCTTTAATTTTAATCAGCAATAACTAATGGGGAATGAATTTTGGATGCCATCAAAATTTAGCCGAATAATTGTTTCATGCATATTTTATGGAGAACCAATAATTTTTTTTTAAAATTCAAAATTTAAAAATAGAAATCATCAGTTCGTTAAAAATATACAGTTATATAAATATTTTAACTTTCAAAACTTTAAATAACATAAATGGCTCCTTTACTTTCATTCAAAAACACTTGACACAAACTCAAATAAAAGCAAATAAATGTCCTACATCATCGGTAATTTGTTTAACAGATCGTCGCGGGGGAGGGGAAGAAGTGGTAGCACTTAAAGAATCTGATAAACTTAAGTGCCACGAATGAGACTAAAATTGACGTTTTCTATTCAAACATTCCAGACTTTCGTCTTGTGAGACAACTCGTGCGGGGTGAGGAGTCAATATTGGGAGTTCCCTCCCATCTCGCCCAGACGATGTTCAAATCAGACGAGTCAATGGCCGCGCATGATGGTTGACTTGGTCTTACTAATGACTGCTGCTTCCTTCTCTGAGGTGACACAATGAGGGGAGAAATGGTCAGTCATCAGTAGATTTACTTAGTAGATATGATTGTAACCTCTTGGTCACTTGAAATGATCTTCTAATAGCCTCAAATAGCTTTAGAAGACTTTGAATGTGAACCACTTGATGCTTTTAGAGGTTCAATATTAGACTAAGACTTGACAGTGTTATATAATCGAACGTAAAGTCAGATAGGATGTGACGAATGGCAGTTTAAACATGAACTGTTTCTTTATATTGAAAATAAATTAAATAGAACATACAAAGAATACATATGTCTTCAACATACAAAGTATACATATGTGTTCTCCATACCAGGCATACAAATGTCTTCAACATACAAGGCATATATATGCTCAACATACAAGGCATACATATGTCTTCAACAAACATAGGATCTCAATCTTTAGTGAAAGACGCTTGAGATGACTAGGACATGTAAAAAGAATGAGCCCTGGCCGCATCCCCAAGAATCTTCTATATGGAGAACTGGCATTTGGAAGAGGAATACCGGTCGCCCACGTCTGCGATTTAAAGATGTCTGCCAAATGGACACGAAAGAATCCAGAATACATACAAGTGACTGGGAGTGTAAGGCAGAAGACCGATCTACGTGGCGCTCAGTAAAAGAGGGCATCATAGTAGCAGAGGAGCGAAGGACGGAGGAGGCTACAGACAGAAGAGCTAGGAGGAAGGTCCAAACATTGGGAAGCACAGAATTATTGTGCAAAAGCTGTGGTAAAGACTGTTACGCAAGGATAGGACTGCTCAGCCACACAAGGAAATGCAACTCAGACCAACGGTGATGCACCATCGTATGGTGAGATGGAAAGATGCCGATGATATGTCTCAAACAAACAAGCATACATATGTCTCCAACATACAAGCATACATATGTCTCCAGCATACAATAAAGCTAGAAAGTTGTGTTTCCATGCCACCCATTGACAATATACCACCACCAGCTAAGCACATGTCGTCAGTGTGAAGTCGACCAATGGGATGCGGCAAGTGCGGATTGAGTTATCTTAAAGTGAGCAGATCATTTTAATAGAAATATTGAAAATGTATTCGAAAAAAACAGCGGGGTTTGGGTGGGGGGGAGGGAGGAGGGGTTAAGAGAATACAACTAAAGAAGAAAAAAAGAAAGAAATGAAACTCATAGTTCTAAATTATTTATTTTTGAAATTATTAAACCACATATCCTTAAAATATTCATTAAAAATTTAAAAAATTGGTAAATTCGCACCTTGTCCTGTCAAATCAAATCACAAATAAGTTCGAGGAAAATATGAAGTTGATGAACTCGCACCAAGACTCTATTTGGGAAGTAAACTGAAGAATATTTCCGAACTGCTGAGCGCGATTGTTGCCGCGTTAATTGCTGGCCCAGACCCGTTAGCGTCTGTCTTCTTGCTCATAGGATGGCGGGGAAAGAAATTGGGGTCAGCCTGATCGGGGTTGGGGTCAAACACTGAAGAGAACTTGATTTGACCCAATGAAAACAGGGTTAATAGCGTTTCTCAAATAACTGGCTTTTTTATAGTCACGTGCGAAGTATTGGCCTCGTTCTGAATCACACGTCATCCAAGGGATAGGAAAACATGGCGGTTATGAGGTGCGGACCAAATGAGAAATGGATCAACAGGCGAAAACGTGGGTTATGAAATAGAATTAAAGATGAGAAAAATAGCAACTTATGGAAATAAGGTATGGAGTAGAAGTAAAGATGATAAAATAGAGCAGCAGATTTAAAAAATGAGATCTGAACTAGAAATGAAGTTGAGAAATAGATGAGCTATGGATTAGAACTAGAAGTAAAGATGATAAATAGAGAAACCGAAGAGGTATGGATTAGAACTAGAACTAGAAGTAAATATGATAAATAGAGAAACAAAAGAGATATGGATTAGAACTAGAAGTAAAGATGACAAATAGAGTATTAGATGAGAAATGGATTTGAACTAGAAGTAAATATGATAAATAGAGTAGCAGATAATTGCACGAGCTAAGGATTAGAAATAAAATACTTAATAAAAGAAATTGATCAAAAGAATTAAACATGAGATATTTAATGGGTCAACACTAAATATAAGAAACAGACACGACGTTAGATTTACAACA
Organism: Radix auricularia; assembly: GCA_002072015.1. Classification (NCBI taxonomy): domain Eukaryota; kingdom Metazoa; phylum Mollusca; class Gastropoda; family Lymnaeidae; genus Radix; species Radix auricularia. Next base: position 639,899 of record MUZC01001596.1, read on the forward strand.
ACAACAAATATTTAGAAAAATATACGTCCCTTTCAAACAATATAAGGCAAGCATTAACTTTAAGGCAAAATACCAATGCCAGCGTGAAGGTCAGAAACCTTTCTCACAAGTTTAAAGAGTATCTTCAAATTGTCACAGACGTGTTAATGCGTCACACTTGCGGGATCTGAAACTACACAGATACGATGTGTATACGTGTGGAAGACTAATTTGATCGTGTGCCGCCCGCACTGACTCCTACGGTTCTGATTAATTTGTTAATCATGCTCTTGTTGTCCAGTTGTCCACTGTGTTCATATATGTGTACACAAAGATTCACAGCAGTCGTTGTCAACTATGGGAGCAATGATCGGTATGGAAAAACGTAAAAAGAAGCGAAGGCAAGGGGGAAAAAACACCACAAAAACATTCATCTTTCTTTGGGGACTTTTGTTTCTTTTATTTCCCATAATAAATGGGACTTTTTGGGTAGGAATCATCAAAGAAAACAAAAAATAAACTTTACCCAATAATGAGGATTTCTATTCTGTTTGTCTTCATAAATGATACTATTACCACACACAGTGTCAATAAAACAACTGTAAAACTACTGTTAAAGTTCAAAATACAAGAGTTTGAGAACCACTGACGAATTTAAACCGCTTTAAAATGAAACAAGAATAAACTCTTGATCCGTTTAAATTGTTCAACCATCCACCAAACAATTTCTGCTCACACCAACAAGTCATTCTCTGAAATAACGACAGCCAATGAGATCCCTTCACGTGATTCCTAACAAATCGCAAGCTTAGAGCTTCCAAGTAGGGGTATCACTCGCTAAGCTAGATGGAGAGACGTCTCATGACGTCACTATTAGTCGGAATGACAAGAGTTGTCCAACAACACACCCCGACAATCAGGACCGGAATCTTACACGTGTAACCCCAGCGATTGTTTGTGTTGGTGAGCAACTTACGGGTAAGACCACTGTGATTACTTAAGGCAGTGATAACTTGTTTCAATGACTCAACAGCTGATGCCACCATGTTTCTGTTTATGGGCCGTCCATAAATGACGTCACGCGAATTTGGCCGATTTTTAGCCTCCCTCGTCGCACTTCGTCGCAAAAAATTAGACCTCCCCTACAATATGACATCACAAAGTTTTGACCCATCCCCCCCCCAATGCCTTATTTTCTAATTGAAAATTATCATGTTACAAATTGACTTTTTGTCATTTAAATATGTGTTTAGTGCAAGACTGCATTCTAATATCGTCACACGTATGAAGCCATTGACAACGTCATTAAATAAAATGCAAGCAGTCAAATACATAAGTGGAAATTTTATTTGAAGCTGCGCGTTTTCTTTATGTGACATCACATTTCTTAAACACACCCCTCACCGTCGTCACACATCGTTACATATGCGTGACCCCCCAGGCGCGTGACGTCATTTATGGATGGCCCCTAAGTGGAGTGGCAGGTGGTGGGTGGTCATGTCATTGTAACGTTGAAGCCAAGAAAATATCAACCAGTTTTATCAAAACAATAACGGGCAATTATTTAAATGTAGATTAACCACAACGAGAGACCGCCTAGTAAAATGACGGGAACGATTTAATATTTCTACTTAGATTAAACAAATGGGATCAATGAAAATATTTACATTTTGAAGAAGTCAATATCTCTCATTCGATCTAACAACTGCATCTCAAAACTTCTCTCTTTCTCTTAGTCTCTTTTAATCTCTCGTCATTCTGACAGCCTCCACATACATTTAATGTCCTTAACTTCTTAATGTCCCTAAACGCTTATGTCCCTAAATTCTAAATGTTTCTAACGTCTAAATGTCCCACGCTTATGTCCCTAAACTCTAAATGTTTCTAACGTCTAAATGTCCCTAAACTATAAATGTCCCTAAACTCTAAATGTCCCTATACTCTAAATGTCCCTTAACTCTAAATGTCCCTCAACTCTAAATGTCGCTCAACTCTAAATGTCCCTCAACTCTAAATGTACCTCAACTTTAAATGTCCCTCAACGCTAAATGTCCCTCAACTCTAAATGTCCCTCAATTATAAATTTCCCTCACGTCTAAATGTCCCTAATCTCTAAGTGTCCCTAAACTTTAAATGCCCTAACCTCTAAATGTCTCTAAATTCTAAATGCCCCTAAAGTCTAAATGTCCCTCAACTCTAAATGTCCCTCAACTCTAAATGTCCCTAACATCTAAATGTCCCTAAACTAAACATGCCTTTACTTCTAAATGCCCCTGATATCTAAATGTCCCTAACATCTAAATGTCCCTAAACTCTAAATCGCCCTAGCCTGTTAATTTTCAAAACTTCGAAATGTCCTTAACTAGTAAGTGTCTGAAGCCTCTAAATGTTAGTAACCTCGCGAACAAGCTTCTATTATGAATGCCCTCCATTTAAAAAATATATATCAAGAACACACTTCAAATAGCTGCTATTCAACCATTTTTATCAGATCTCGTGTGGTTCTCGCGTTAAAAAAAAAGAATTTCAAGGAGACGGGATTTTACGATAGCAATCGGTAATTTGCTGTGACGTATTCCAACTTCCGGAGCTCGCTTATCTCCCAACACTTATGGGGAACCACTCGCCAAGTTTCAGCACGAGATGGTCTTTATCATGTAAACCTCATTTGTAATAGACGAGTTACCCTTTCTTGGTATTCTTTTTTAGCGCATTTTCGAGAAGTCGAATTTTCGAGAAGTAGAAATGCGCTATTGTATTAGTTTTTAGCGCATTTTCGAGAAGTCGAATTTTCGAGAAGTAGAAATGCGCTATTGTATCCGTTTCGTCCGTCTGTCCGTCCGTCCGTCTGTCATCACCCTAGATCTCAGCATCCATAAGTCCTAGACCCATGATGTATATATGTTTTTTGTATGTCCTGACCTGCAATTTGTGCATCAACACTCAGTTACTCGATCCGACCTCTTGTAGTGGCAGTAGAGCTCCTGGAAGTGACATATGACCTCATTTTCCATACAAATTTTTTAAATTTTATTTCACTAAAATGTTCAAAATTTTGTGCTAATCATTTCCTCCTACAGCGGCACTATTACCCCATGTGTGTCCTATAGTGGCACTATTACCCCATGTGTGTCCTATAGCGGCACTATTACACCATGTGTGTCCTATATCGGCACTATTACACCATGTGTGTCCCATAGCGGCATATTACCCCATGTGTGTCCTATAGTGGGACTATTACCCCATGTGTGTCCTATAGCGGTACTTGTACCCCATGTGTGTGTCCTATAGCGGCACTATTACACCATGTGTGTCCTATAGCGGCACTATTACCCCATGTGCGTCCTATAGCGGCACTATTACACCATGTGTGTCCTATAGCGGCACTATTACACCATGTGTGTCCTATAGCGGCACTATTATCCCATGTGTGTCTTATAGTGGGACTAGTACCCCATGTGTGTCCTATAGCGGTACCTGTACCCCATGTGTGTCCTATAGCGGCACTATTACACCATGTGTGTCCTATAGCGGCACTTGTACCCCGTGTGTGTCCTATAGCGGCACTATTACCCCATGTGTGTCCTATAGTGGGACTAGTACCCCATGTGTCCTATAACGGTACTTGTACCCCATGTGTGTCCTATAGCGGCACTATTACACCATATGTGTCCTATAGCGGCACTATTACCCCATGCGTGTCCTAAAGCGGCACTATTACCCCATGTGTGTCCTATAGTGGGACTAGTACCCATGTGTGTCCTATAGCGGTACTTGTACCCCTTGTGTGTCCTATAGCGGCACTATTACCCCATGTGTGTCCTATAGTGGGACTAGTACCCCATGTGTGTCCTATAGCGGTACTTGTACCCCATGTGTGTCCTATAGCGGCACTATTACCCCATGTGTGTCCTATAGCGGCACTATTACCCCATGTGTGTCCTATAGCGGCACTATTACACCATGTGTGTCCTATAGCGGTACAAGTACCCCATGTGTGTCCTATAGCGGCACTATTACACCATGTGTGTCCTATAGCGGCACTATTACCCCATGTGTGTCCTATAGCGGCACTATCACCCCGTGTGTGTCCTATAGTGGCACTATTACCCCGTGTGTGTCCTATAGCGGCACTATTACCCCATGTGTGTCCTATAGTGGTACTATTACCCCGTGTGTGTCCTATAGCGGCACTATTACCCCATGTGTGTCCTATAGCGGTACTATTACCCCATGTGTGTCCTATAGCGGCACTATTACACCATGTGTGTCCTATAGCGGCACTATTACCCCGTGTGTGTCCTATAGCGGCACTATTACACCATGTGTGTCCTATAGCGGCACTATTACCCCATGTGTGTCCTATAGCGGCACAGCTTGACGGTGAACTAATCAGAAATCTACCAACCAAGTATTTAGCAATAGTTAGTTTTTTTATAAATAAGTATAACGAACAGGGCTGTTTTTTTTTTAATGTTTCTAAAACCATTATGTATAAAATCATCTTCAGTCCATGTTTTATTTTTAGAAAAATACCGTTCACTATCCGTTTTGTAATTTCTAAAACCGGAAAACGTCATAGATCAATGAGTGATGTTCAATTTTTATATTACATTTTAGCGGGACAATGTTTTGAAGCATAAATACAGTCGAATCACAATGTTCTCAAAAGTGTTAGCATAGTGAAATTACGAAACTGTTTTTTCCTTTTTCAAGCCCAATAAGCTGTCTTAAATCAATGAAGAATTAACCAATAGTTATAAGATACATTATCCTTGTCAATATACCTACATTTACATATTGACTCGTATCTATTAAGTGACATATGCTGAAAACTCTTTAACATAAATTAGATTTAACGTTTGATCTATTCTGTGAATTTGGTTTGCACCTTGCACCGCTGGAGTCCAATCCCTGGAACAACCCATTCCCACACACACCCCTACCTCATACACTCCACACACACACACACACACACACACACACACACACACACACACACCCAC
>MUZC01001596.1:662414-679495 GCA_002072015.1 Radix auricularia
TATATAATACGTTTAATCAGACTCCTTTGATCAACAAATTAATTGCATTTTTTTAAACGGCATAAAATGCTTTTAAAAAGAATTCAGAGACTTAATTATTGAACTTTTACTTTTTAAATTACACAAAATGCACACATTTACTTGAATGTTTAGTTTTAAACATAATAATAATGTATGGCTCTGACAGAATTACTTTTTAAAATATGTGGTGTCTATGGCTCTTTCAGACAAAAAGTTTCCCGATTCCTGAACTAAATTGTAGTTAATATTCATTTATTGAAACTAAGAACAAAGATATGCAGCAGTTGTTATGTACAGCTCCTCAAAACAGCGGCAGATGGAATTCAGTCAACAATCTCACGCCCTTTCAGTTTGTCGCCTTAGTAAAACATTTCACTGCAAGGAACACGTCCTATTTTATATCGTTTCTATGTTAAGACATAGTTCTCAGAAGAGCATGTCAATAATAGGTTAAGGTGTCCACAGGGCTAATAAAAGGAATGTGTTCTGACTTGTAGTTTATTAAGATTTATTACAGTGAGCTAAAACTATGTCCCGCATTCTGAAAGCTTACTTAACATCTATACGTTTGTTTGTTACATGTTGACCTACCTGTCCGTGTGATAGATCTTAACTACTGCAGACATTTTAGGACGTGTGCGGTGTGCTGTCTCTGTGCTGTCAATCAAGCGATTTCCTAATGGTATGTGTCTATTTGTGGACTACACAAACTGTCATGTTTTGCTATGCTAGTGCTCTAAATTGAGAGAGATAGAGCGGGGGAAAGAAAGAAAGAAAGAAAAAATAAAGAAAAAATAAAGAATGAAAGAAAGAAAGAGAGAGAAAGAAAGAAAGAAAGAAAGAAAGAAAGAAAGAAAGAAAGAAAGAAAGAAAGAACGAAAAGAGAGAGAGAAAAAAAGAAAGAAAGAGAGAAAGCACACATAAAAGAAAGAAAAATAATAAAAGAAAGAAAAATAATAAAAGAAAGAAAAATAATAAAGAAAGAAAAAATAATGAATGAAAGGGGAAAAAGTAAAAGGAACGGCCGCATGCTAGTCTGCTGCGGAATAAAAGTTCGGTTTAATTCAGACCAGAACTGACATTCCCCAAGGGCTGCAACCGATGTCACAACTAACTCTCCGGTCACGCCTTAGAGATGCCAGGGCTAACAATCCAGCCCTGGTCGTGAGCATTACTGCCCTTGTTAGGGATAACGTTCAATAAATTACAGGTTGTCATCGTGTGGTTAAAGGTATCGTTACCGTAGATTCATCAAATAGTTACTTTATAAACTGACCGTGGTCAAGTTCCACTGACCACTAGACATTATAGAGATGGTAAACATTGGGTGAATCTAATGATGACTAAACGTAACTTTCAATACACAATAATTTTATCAAATATGGTCCGTAAGACTCCATCTTTCTGTTTTAAACATTTAAATAGCTCTTCAATGACAATGGCAATTTTACCCAGTTTACAGAATAGTGATTTTTACATTCACTCGCAATTTTTATTTTAATTTTTATTTTATTTTAAAGATGTTTTAGCTGTCAGTACCTTGTAGTTATTATCATGTGTCTGATGACCGGCCCACAAACACCCAGTGATTTCACCTAGATCTAAATAATGGAGTGACATACAACACAACTTACTTAACAGCAGTGATATGACCAGACAGCAAAAACCCCATGGTCGTATTCGGTTACTCAACATGACGATACTGTCACGGTGTTGATCTTTTTTCTAATGTAGTCATCAGATTCTGGCGATTCGATTCCGTCCATATCATCTCTCCTGCCCCTTAGTTGCTGCTCCAAACAATATCAGCATTGTCATTTATGTCTGCTGTTATCTTTGGTAGGTGTTATGTTATAGTTGTTGATCATTGAAATATGATGGGTAATCACGACAGTATTGCAGTAAAAGACAGAATTGAAACACCCTCTGTATACTGACTTAACCAAAGGTGTCCTTGTCTAAACACAGTGGAAGGTTTCCTCACTTATTCACATCTGTCTATACAAGTACACGTTGTTGTAACAACACGAAGACGCGTAGCTTGAGGAACTCATTAAATAAGTCTTGTCTGATCGTTTTATATCCAGGCCTGAACCAATACACAGTTATTGTCTCTTCTCTTTGCTGCTTCAAAGTGCTGTGGGATATATTTTAACTATGTGACTAACGTATAATAAACTTAAATAGATTGTTTTTTCTAAAGCAGCAAGAACGCTACCCTAAAACGTACTTGTTTGTCAACTACTGCACTGACCAACCAACTCTTCAGTAACTGGTGACATGAATGACAACACATGGACACCTAGTCTGAATTTATGACCCGGCGCGTGCACATCATTAGCAGACAGGGTTACATCAACACGAGGACACAGGGTAACATCAACATAAGGACACAGGGTAACATCAACATAAGGACACAGGGTAACATGAACACGAGGACACAGGGTAACATTAACATGAGGACACAGGGTAACATGAACACGAGGACACAGGGTAACATGAACATGAGGACACAGGGTAACATGAACAAGAGGACACAGGGTAACATGAACATGAGGACACAGGGTAACATGAACATGGGGACACAGGGTAACATCAACACGAGGACACATGGTAACAACAACATAAGGACACAGGAAAACATGAACACAAGGTCCTCAGTCGGTGAGGACATTAGTCGGTGAGGTCATCAGTCGGTGAGGTCATCTGTCGGTGAGGTCATCAGTCAGTGAGGTCATCAGTCGATGGGCTCATCAGTCAGTGAGGTCATCAGTCGGGTAGGTCATCATTCGGTCGGTGAGGTCATCAGTCAGTGAGGTCATCAGTCGATGGGCTCATCAGTCAGTGAGGTCATCAGTCGGGTAGGTCATCATTCGGTGAGGTCATCAGTCGGTGAGATCATCAGTCAGTGAGGTCATCAGTCAGTGAGGTCATCAGTCGGTGAGGTCATCAGTCGGTGAGTTCATCAGTCGGTGAGGTCATCAGTCCGTGAGATTATATGTCATAAGTGGTTCATACAGCTTTATCTGTGACAAATGATTCAGAAAAATCTTTTAAAATATACACACATAATAATTTAAAGAATCATGTACGATGATTCTAACAGTTGTCAACTTTAAAATTCAACCGTTGAAATCGTAGACGTCACGTTCTGTGTTTACATTACATCCATCACTTCGTGAATCGACATTGCTGTCAAACACAATCCATGTCGTATTGTTGACACTTCATTATATGTTACAGGGTCTCGAGTCTCTCAGACCGGTCAACCTCATATCTCCATATGGTCAAGTCCATTTAGCGGATTCCACTTTTAAAAAAAAATATGTAGATGGTAAGCAAAACCAAATACCCCAATATTTTATTAACACTCTAATAAAATTGATCCGTCTAAATACACGGATGTTGTATTAATAGATATCCACCATTAAATGAGAAATCCTACTCCACAATCAGCACTACCCGACTGACAGCACATCACTGATTTACTTGAGGTATTTGCCAATTGTGTTTTAACTAGGACCGGTACTGATTTTTTTTTAATTTATGCGATTAATCGGTTAACAAATCGATTGATTTCAACTAATTATATTTTTCTAACGCATGTTGTATAGATCCTGTTAAGAAGCGATTCATTATTTCGCGAAATTGGTGAAGTCGCGGTAATTATATGGCTCACAAAGTTTGTGACGTAAATCAGCAAATTCAATCTGCTATGCAAGGAATAACAAAAAAAAACTTTTTGTTTACATATGCACGTCTAAATAAATAATAATACGAGAGAAAGTATCTATGTGCATAACAAAAATATCAATTTAAAAATTATAAATAATTTGTAGAAAAAAAATCGAAATATTTTCTCAAATTTTAATTGAATTTTAATCGATCAAACTAATTTTAATCTATTAAATTGTTTATCATTTACTCGATTAATTAACCGTTAATTTTTTTGCAACGCTAGCCTTAGCACCTCCTTACAGAATGGATATTGTTAAGATATTTGGCCCTCTTGTTTTAACATCTCCTTACAGTATTGATATCTTTAAAATATTTGGCATTCGAGTTTTAACATCTTACAGTATTCATACGCTGTCTCCTACTTGAGGTGATTAGACTATGAATATTAATTGCCGACCGTTATCACATTTCCCGAGACGCCGGGGCGCACGCCTTCAGTCAGAAGGGACAAGCCATCAACTATTCATATCTGGACAACAATCAGCTTCTAGAATTCTAGTCACGTAGGATGTCACGTGGTCGTCATGTGACCGTGGGACTTTGAAACGTGAAGAAAAACAAAAAATCTACTCGGTTTACTCCTTGTCAAAGATATATTCCAGTAATACGGTTCTGTATCAGTTACCTTCGAGAGTAAACCTGATAACTTAAATCACGTCATTGATATGCTTTCAAGAAACTGACGGTATATTAAAAAAAAATGTTCCAATGATAAAGTATAATTGTGCCATTGTTTTGTTAAAACTGTACTAAGTATAAAGAGCTTTAAGCGCCAACTGGGAGTGTAATGGAACAAATATACCGGTCATTATTTTTATAAACATTTTTTTTCCCGCAGCCCCCACATTATTTTCCACCCCAAAACCCTATGAATTTCAAAACAGTATTCTTTCTGTCCGTATACCCGGGGCCCCGTGCTCTCCCCCCTCCCAAACCCCATGTCATCCAAAAGGTCTAAACCAAGTTAAAATTATACACGGCCATACATGGGTGGGGTTTCTGGTTTGAATTTGTTAAAATATTAAATTCTATTTGTAAATTGATAAGTTAACATTTGTTAACAAGAATCAAGATTATTTAAATGTAATTGAATTGTTTTTTCTTTATTTTTATGACTTGGACCAAAATTTAAAGATAGAATATTCAGCTGATTCGTAATCACTGGAGAACAATGAAATTAATAAACACATATAGAATAATAGCGCTAATTAATAATTGTATTCCTTTGGTTGTCTGTATATATGGTCTCACAGCTAGCTCTAAAATAAATTTTGAAGACACTTTGAAGAAAGATCTCACCAAAAGTTGTGTTTAAGAACCTTGAACATATGCTGTATCTTTATTGAAATTATTGATTGCTTTATATGTTATAATGCAAAGCAATTTAAATTGTAAAATATTTATAGCTGCGGATTATTTGAATTTTTAAAAATGATATATATATCATTGCTTGTCCTTAAATAGATTAGGTAAAAAAATAAGTTTAAAATTTAAATATAAGACATTGAAATGACAAAATATGCCATTATTGTATTTTTTAAATGGGCATTTAAGTCAGGATGACATAGTATCTTTACGACTGGCCCCAAAATTAGAATGTCATGCAGAACGATAGCAGAGATTTATGTAAATTAGGTTTTTATAGACACCGGGGACATAGGTACATGATGAATTATAGTGCACCAGAGACATAGGTATATCAGGTATTATAGACACCAGAGACATAGGTATATCAGGTATTATAGTCACCAGAGACATAGGTATATCAGGTATTATAGAAACCAGAGACATAGGTATATCAGGTGTTATAGTCATCAGAGACATAGGTATATCAGGTATTATAGTCACCAGAGACATAGGTATATCAGGTATTATAGTCACCAGAGACATAGGTATATCAGGTATTATAGTCACCAGAGACACAGGTATATTAGGTGTAATAGACACCAGAGCTATAGATTTATCAGGTATTATAGACACCAGAGAGACAGTTATATTAGGTATTATAGTCACCAGAGACACAGGTATATTAGGTATTATAGACACCAGAGCTATAGATTTATCAGGTATTATAGACACCAGAGACACAGGTATATTAGGTATTATAGTCACCAGAGACATAGCTAAATCAGGTATTATAGTCACCAGAGACATAGGTATATCAGGTATTATAGACACCAGAGACATAGGTATATCAGGTATTATAGTCACCAGAGACATAGGTATATTAGGTATTATAGTCACCAGAGACATAGGTATATTAGGTATTATAGTCACCAGAGACACAGGTATATTAGGTATTATAGACACCAGAGCTATAGATTTATCAGGTATTATAGACACCAGAGACATAGGTATATCATGTATTATAGTCACCAGAGACATAGCTATATCAGGTATTATAGAAACCAGAGACATAGGTATATTAGGTGTAATAGTCACCAGAGAAATGGGTATTTTAGGTATTATGGTCTTCAGGGACATCAGGTATTTTATACCCCAGAGACATAGGTATTTCATGTGTTATAGACACCAGAGACATAGGTATATCAGGTATTATAGACACCAGAGAAATAGGTATATCAGGTATTATAGAGCATCGAGCACACGCGGATACTAGTGTTTTGACAGTGCCACAAGAGAGACATACGAATCTGATGACAGTGCCACTCTAGGGACACATGAATCTGATGACAGTGCCACACTAGGGACACATGAATCTGATGACAGTGCCACACCAGGGACACATTAATCTGATGATAGTGCCACACTAGGGACACATGAATCTGATGATAGTGCCACTCTATAGACACATTAATCTGATGACAGTGCCACACCAGGGACACATTAATCTGATGACAGTGCCACACTAGGGACACATTAATCTGATGATGGTGCCACACTAGGGACACATTAATCTGATGATAGTGCCACACTAGGGACACATGAATCTGATGATAGTGCCACTCTATAGACACATTAATCTGATGACAGTGCCACACCAGGGACACATTAATCTGATGACAGTGCCCCACTATGGACATATTAATCTGATGACAGTGCCAATCTAGAGACACATGAATCTGATGACAGTGCCATACTAGGGACACATTAATCTGATGACAGTGCCACTCTAGGGACACATTAATCTGATGACAGTGCCACACTAGGGACACATTAATCTGATGACAGTGCCACACTAGGGACACATTAATCTGATGACAGTGCCACACTGGGGACACATTAATCTGATGACAGTGCCACACTGGGGACACATTAATCTGATGACAGTGCCATACTAGGGACACATTAATCTGATGACAGTGCCACACTAGGGAAACATTGATCTGATGACAGTGCCACACTAGGGACACATTAATCTGATGACAGTGCCACACTAGGGACACATTAATCTGATGACAGTGCCACACTAGGGACACATTAATCTGATGACAGTGCCACTCTAGGGACATATTAATCTGATGACAGTGCCACACTAGGGAAACATTGATCTGATGACAGTGCCACACTAGGGACACTATTTGCTTGTGTATTTACGATCGCCACCTTGTCGTCCCACACATGACCCCGTGCTATAAATAGAATTGATTTCTAGCGGCATGGATTCCAGGTGATTGTGTAAATAGTCTAATTGACAGGACCACACTCTGACTCCACTAGCAAAATTGTCTTTTAGTCCCCGTGAGTGTGTGCTGTCCTGCTGCGTGTTATGGAACATGCCGTGTGTGACATGGAACCAGCACACATGTTATAAAAATCGTATCCCTTATGTTACATGTAACCATCACACATATAACAATTGTATGCCGTGTGTGACATGGAACCTGCACACATGCTATAACAATCGTATGCCTTGTGTGACATGGAACCAACACATATGCTATGACGATTGTATGCCTTGTGCGACATGGAACTAGCACACATGCTATAACAATCGTACTGCTTTAATACTGAGCTCAGGATCTAATCGATAAGACCCCCCAAAAAATTAAACATGATTTTATAGTCTCTCTTTCACTTTCTCTTTCTATTACTTTCTTTTTTTTGTCACCCTTTCTTCACTTTTCTCTTTTCTTCTTTTCTACCATCTGTGTAACCACGTGTAACGGTTACAGACGCTTCTTCTCTACAGGAGATTATTGCGTCCTACGCTTATCTATGGTTATCTATCTATCTATCTATCTATCTATCTATCTATCTATCTATCTCACTCGCTCGCTCTCTCCGTATTCCTAAATGTCTAGCTCTACCAGTGGTCTCAAACACGCGGCTCTCGGGCCGCATGCGGCCCATTAAATAGATTTTTGTGGCCATCCAATACGCCTACAAACATGCACTATTCGTGAGATTCAGACAGCTAGTACCGATGCACATCACATTTTGTTGTTCATATTATTTACGCAACATGATTACTAAAATAAAATCTGATTTCAACAAATAAATACAGCTCAAGTTAATAAACAATTTTTCCCTTATAAAGTTTGTAATAAAAGTCCACAAAATTGAATTTTTAGTAGATTGTTCGGGTAGTTGGGTGTGGCCCTTCAAACATCTCTTAAGTAATAAAATGGCGCATAACTTCATACGAGCTTAAGACCCTTAGCCTAGCCTATTTTCTTTCTATTCCGAATTAATTCTCCCTCCCTCTTACTTATTGTGAGGTGGTCGTGGTTCAATCGAGTGAGGTTTCTGTTTTCTTCATCTTATAAGCTATCATAAAACTTCACACAAACGAGTGGTGCAGCTATTAATATTTAATCAGATTTGGATAATTTTGATATCCTCCGCAGTCCCAACTACGGGCCTTTCAATTAGTAACTATGATATCTCTCTTAACCTGGGTCTATGCTCATCATCAAAGTTTGACATCCACATTCGGGGAAAGCAAATTACGAAAGGTTTATCAACTCGTCAGACATGCATAGCCACGCTTCAGGTGGGGAATGGGAATGGGTGAAAGCGTTTCATTGGTTGATTTTAAAATATAAAAAAACTGAAATACTTCTGTTTGTTTTTTTGTTTTTTCTTGTCTTTTTTTTTTCTTTTTTTTTTCTATTCTAATTAAGAGAATCGTCCCAAACCCAGTGAAAGAGAGATTGAGAATGTTCAAAGTATCTTTTCGCTTCCAGCCTAGAAATATATTTCGTGTTTTACGTGTGTATGTAGATAGTGTAGTACACTTTTCTATGTATTTATGTCCTGTGCATATGTAGATCTGTCCTGTCTTGTGTATGTAGATCTGTCCTGTATTATGTATGTATGTAGATCTGTCCTGTATTATGTATGTATGTAGATCTGTATGTAGATCTGTCCTGTATTATGTATGTATGTAGATCTGTCCTGTATTATGTATGTATGTAGATCTGTCCTGTATTATGTATGTAGATCTGTCCTGTATTATGTATGTATGTAGATCTGTCCTGTATTATGTATGTATGTAGATCTGTCCTGTATTATGTATGTATGTAGATATGTCCTGTATTATGTATGTATGTACATTTGTCCTGTATTATGTATGTATGTAGATCTGTCCTGTATTATGTGTGTATGTACATTTGTCCTGTATTATGTATGTATGTAGATCTGTCCTGTATTATGTATGTATGTAGATCTGTCCTGTATTATGTATGTATGCAGATCTGTCCTGTATTATGTATGTATGTACATCTGTCCTGTATTATGTATGTATGTAGATCTGTCCTGTATTATGTATGTATGTAGATCTGTCCTGTATTATATATGTATGTGCATCTGTCCTGTCTGTGACTAATTTATCTGGCTTATCTCTACGCTTCCTAACATAACATCAGTAAGCAAGTATGTTACTTATCTGCCCACGTATTGGGTATATTGCCGTATATTCTGACGTGCCACAATAGACAAGTCTGTACAACAAAACAAAGCCATGATCACGTACAGGGTTACCATTAACTACCAGATAAGACTTCGTGTCAACGGGGCATAGACTTTAAGGAATAGCTGCTATCACCCGAAGAGTTTCATAGACTACGGTCACCTATCAATATAAGATATCGAACTGTTTTGGAGATACATGTAATATCACCGATTATATTCTCTAGCAATCAACTATGTTTATCATTACATTATTTTTTCTCTCTTTAATACTATACACTGTGTATGACTTCATTTTTTTACTCTCCATGTTAAACATGCATTTACGCTACCACGTGATCGGACCGATGACCTTTGACCTCACCTCATTTCTTATGTGTCAGTGAGAAGCCGAGCCTCATATTTACAGCGGCCACGTTGAACACATAGATCTATGTGAATATCAAAGATCACATAGAACTATGTTAATATCAAAGATCACATAAAATTATGTGCATATCAAAGATCACATAAAACTATGTGAATATCAAAGATCACATAAAACTATGTCAATATCAAAGATCACATAGAACTGTGTGAATATCAAAGATCACTTATAACTATGTGAATATCAAAGATCACATATAACTATGTGAAGACAAAAGTATCTCAAAAGTGACTTCTCTCTCAAAGTGAATAAACACCACATTTCTAGTATTATACATAATCTATTGGAATAAAGCTGCGTTGTTGTATTTCAAGTTAACTCGTAATATACTGTCTATAACTTAACACATTAATAAAAACGTTTTTTAAAAGTTTGATTGAATAAACTTCACTTTTAACAACATGCAAAATGACACTTTAAATTTATAACAAAATTTTGATTTTTTAATTTCTGAACAACTTCAAACATTTCACCAACAATTACTGCAAATAATTCTCATTCATTTCCTTGAACTTAGTGAATAAAAACCATGTAATACCCTTGAACTATCACAAAAAAGAGAATTGAAGTTCTAAACGCTCCGTCTATTCACACAACTTTTTAAGAATGCCCTATTCACACGACGCTGAATGTCATCTAAACTCAGTGATTCGAATCCATGATGGTCTATTGTATTTCCAGTGATGAAAGAAATAAAAATGAACCCCACCTGGGGACCGCTGAAGCCAATGAGACGTGAAATAATTGCGATTGTCACACACACCTTGGGACGTTATCTACCTGCTCCCTATTGAAACTCAGATCACATTCAGGCGGCAGTGGATCGAAGAAGCGATCGATGAGGAACACTTTGTCCGAGCGCTGTCTTCTGCCACCCTCGCCACACAGCTCGGGACATGAAGTCAAAAGCTGCCAACCTGTAAGTGACGGCGGCGGATCGGAGTGGTGAAGATTTCAGTAGTCAGTGGGGAGCGTGGGAGAATCGCTGTTTTCTTGGTATCGATATTAATAGAGTTCGAGTAGGGAGCACTAAAAAGTAGGGTTGAAAAAATAATAATAACGATGTTATTGGTGACAATTAAATTATTGCCACGAGTCTAACAAACACATTAGAAGGTCACGTTAGCCTACATACCACCTTACACGACCTTGAAGTTCAGGTCAAAACGAATTGTAATTGAGGTCATTTTTGTGTTTTCATTTTTCTAATAACTGTTTCCCTAAAACTGTATTACACTACTACAGCCTTAAATCTCCCATGTCTAGAGCCTTAAATCTCCCACGTCTACAGCCTTAAATCTCCCATGTCTACAGCCTTTAAATATCCCATGTCTGCAGCCTTAAATCTCCCATGTCTGCAGCCTTAAATCTCCCATGTCTACAGCCTTAAATCTCCCATGTCTACAGCCTTAAATCTCCCATGTCTACAGCCTTAAATCTCCCATGTCTACAGCCTTAAATCTCCCATGTCTACAGCCTTAAATCTCCCATGTCTACAGCCTTAAATCTCCCATGTCTACAGCCTTAAATCTCCCATGTCTACAGCCTTAAATCTCCCATGTCTACNTAATTGAGGTCATTTTTGTGTTTTCATTTTTCTAATAACTGTTTCCCTAAAACTGTATTACACTACTACAGCCTTAAATCTCCCATGTCTAGAGCCTTAAATCTCCCACGTCTACAGCCTTAAATCTCCCATGTCTACAGCCTTAAATCTCCCATGTCTACAGCCTTATATCTCCCATGTCTACAGCCTTAAATCTCCCATGTCTACAGCCTTAAATCTCCCATGTCTGCAGCCTTAAATCTCCCATGTCTACAGCCTTAAATCTCCCATGTCTACAGCCTTAAATCTCCCATCTCTACAGCCTTAAATCTCCCATGTCTGCAGCCTTAAATCTCCCATGTCTATAGCCTTAAATCTCCCATGTCTACAGCCTTAAACCTCCCATGTCTACAGCCTTAAATCTCCCATGTCTACAGCCTTAAATCTCCCATGTCTGCAGCCTTAAATCTCCCATGTCTACAGCCTTAAATCTCCCATGTATGGTAATAGATGAAGGCGTTGGTCATTATCTTACTAACATTCTTCTGACCCCCCAGCCCCTTGTATTCGATTCATTGTGTATCTCCACAGATGGCATTAATGACGCGTCCATGTCCAGAGAAGAAGTCGCTCTTCATACAAGTCTACCCACTATCCACCCAGTGGTATAATAGATATAGTGGCCTGGGCTATAGACTGTAAAATAGTGACACACTGTTAAATAATTTAAGCACTGTAAAATAAGATAATTAGCGTAAAAAGAAACACACCCTAAAATAAGATGCACGCTATATCATAAGATAACACTGTCTAAGAAGATACATGCTATATCATAAGATAGCATTGTCAAAGAAGATACACGCTTTCAAGATATCTACACTCTTTGAACTCAATGAAATTTCGGTTAAATTTTATCAGCACCTGAACTCCCTGCCGTGTTTTATGTAAATTTCAAGTTGACCTATTTTTATGTCCGGAAATGAGAAGAATGAAACGTAGATGCAAGCGGGTTCTGTCGTTAATTTCTATTTAACAAGATGGCGGTTCGTTAACACGTCATTTCAATTATGACGTCATCGTTAGATGGTGGCAAGCCCATCCTCCTGTCCTTGATTAATAAACGACGCTCATCAACTGATTAGTTTACCAGTGCTTCAAGTTTGTGAACGTCGAGGTCTCAGAATATCGAACTCTTGGAGTATCGAGTGCTTAGAATATCGAACAATTAGAATCTCGTACTTTTAGAATATTGAACATAAAGAGTATCGAGCACTTACGGAATTGAATAATTAGAATCCTGAACCCTTTTAATATCGAATTATTTGTATACCAAACACTTAAAACACGGAACAATCAGAATATGGATTTCTGAGAACATCGTAAAATTATAAAATCGATGTCTTAGATCATCGGAAAATTATAATATCGATCTCTTATAATCTTGAGCAAAGATATCAAAAACTAAGAGAACTGAACACAAGGAATAACGAAATGCTAAAATATTAAACACTTTAAATTATGAACATCCATTATATTGAACACTGAAAATTATAATGACTAAGAATATTGAACGCTTATAACTTCCAACTCAAGGTATATCGTTGTAAATCAGTACATTAGACAGTTTATGACAATTATGACGAAACATTTGACACGCGTGCCACAGTTGACACGCAGAGCCTCATCAGTCGGCGCGCAATTAAATCATTTTTTCGTTAAACAACCTGTAGCTTAGCAAAGTCCAATTATCGGTTCTCATTGGAGTGTTGGCACTTTGCTTTAAATAAATGGAATTTGATTGAATGTTAGGGACGCGGCCCCAAAAGGTTCGCCACCACTAGTATTAGGTGTATAAATTGGTGAGTTACACACAGTATGCATGCAGGATTTGTAGGAGGCTACAGCACAGGTTATTAAAAGTTGAACGTTTCCAGCTTCAACTCCGCTCTCCCGAATTATTTCATTCATCTTCTCATTTCATTGTTTTATTTTAATTTTAAATATCTGACTTCCCTCAGGTTTCCTTGTTAATCGAATAGCGGCTGACCAACATTTATGCAAGTCCGGTCATCGGTCTGGTCACCCTTCTGGTCAGTGTACAGACACTCTCATCAGTCGGAGGCAATAAAATTTAAGTAACCATAAAACGAGACAAAGAATTCATGAACATTACTCCTCTTACAGAGAACGTTTGGCCTTGAAATCATCGCGGTCTGTGCGAGAGACAAATCAGCGACGATTACGAGGACAAGCATCGATACCACGAACATCGGATCGTCATGATGTTGTGATTACCCGTCCTGATTAATAACCTGCTGTTTATTGTCACGTGACTGTGGCAGCTTTGTGTGTTGACATGTCATCTACGTTATCTCGGCTTGGAATAAAGGAGAATCAAACGACGGCCACAGATGGGGCGCAGTCGTGTTTTGAGCAACACTAGCCAGGGGCGGCTAAGATCTGGGTTTACTCTACGTGGAGAGAGGAGTATGGGACCCGTCAGGCCATGTTCGACTTATATTTCCAACTCAACCAATTGACAGATGAGGCCCAGTATGGATCTGCGAACACTGCTGAACTTCGCATGGACGAACCTTCAAATATTTTAACCTCGACTATCTTTATTGTTCAATGTTCCCTGTGAGCTGCGTGGATGCGCGGCCGCGTAGATATCTGACTGACGACTAGCAGAAATTTATAGAGGCCGCGCAGCAAACTTTATAGAATATTGCGCAAAAAATAAATGATATGCGGCGGGAGCAAGGATATTAGGCGAGTCTCCATTGCTTTAGTTGGCACGGAGAGTTTAAGGGTAACGATTACGTACGGAGTTAGTACAGTTACAGATTAAGTCTCGTTTACAACATAAATATCGTGTTTGTTTATTTGTTTGTTTTAAGTTGTTTTTTTGTTTTTTTAATTTTACATTTCTGTCTCATTGAGTCCTACTGCAGACATCCCGATGGATAAAACGGACCACTAGGGTGACTTTATATATTTTTTTAAAAAAATAAATGCATTGTTCTCGGTATTGGTTTGTGTACAACAAGAGTTGCTAGTTGTGGCATGGCATCATTGCGGCATTGTTCTCGGTATTGGTTTGTATACAACAAGAGTTGCTAGTTGTGGCATGGCATCATTGCGGCATTGTTCGCAGTAACCAAGTGCCAGCAGCCAGTTTCTCAGACACTTCAAAGTCCAGCTTTCAGAGCGGGCGGCCGGGTAGGGCCTCAAAGTGGGCGGGTTTTGAATACAATAATATCCTTGATTACAATGAAACATGAACGAGCTGAGCCGTTTATTGATGTGTCCACAGCGTGGCTACCGTCGAGAGGGTCGGTGGTCTTACGGTGGGGTTTGAGGTGGGCTGGAAGGGGGGGGGAAGACATCCCGTGGTGCAGTTTGGAGGACACCCTTCAAAGTGGAAAGTTATAAATTGATTCATTAAGTCTGCTGTTTGACGTCATAAAGGTTGAGGGGTCATATCCGGGGTCCAGACAATCTTTTATCGGTAAAATGTTTGAGACTGGGTTTGACTATGTAGATTCGATAAGTGATAATGTATTGCTGCAAACCCTTTCCCCAACCCCTCATTTGTTTCAGTTATTATTGATAGCAACGGTGCAATATACCAGAGTTAACGACACTTAGATCCAAGGAAGTAATCAGAAATCACAAATAAATGGATGCCACGCTGACCAATGGAATTTTATTTTTAGTTAAAGGATTTTTTTAATGAAAAAAAAATATTTGATTAATTTAAATTGGCAGGATAATGTGTATGAATGTCAGACATATTAAGCTGCGTGCTATTTTCAGTCACTTTAAAAAAAAACAAAAACACACAAGCATACATGCAAAAGATGTTAGCTATATTGCGAAATTTCCATAAAAACATACATGGAATAAAGAAAGTATTTGTATGATTTTAAAACGTTAGAAATGTTGGAAAACAGAACGGTGTAAGGTTTTATTGTGAGATAGCTTGGTCACTTGGAGGGGGGTTGGTTTCTCTCCCTTCACAGACCAAGGGAGAGAAACCAACCCCCCTCCCCCTTCAACAGAATAAGAGAGCGGCCCAACAAGCTAGACACGTCCAGTTAAATGTTTATATTAGGGACGGGCAAATAGCTACAACCTCGCATCAACGCCCTTATCCCGCCTGATAGCCACTCTATGGCTGCTTTGTATTCACGAGGTGAGCCAATCTTATCGTCAGAGGTTCTCATCTTCTACCAGGGCTTCTTGGCGTGAAGTGGTCTCGGTCTAATATTAGGGTACAATTTTAGTTTAGTCTCAAGTCAAAGCGGTGCCCATGAAACGTGAGACTTTAAAATGCTAGCAGGCTCGGAACATTTCCCTTCAACTTAGTTGAGTCACGGGGAAGAAAAACGTTGAGACTGTGATATGATTCGCCAGCTCATGGGAGAAGTTAGAAAAGGGAAGTGCGTTTAGGTCACATGACGGGCCTCGCTGTGATAACAAGATAAAGTCAATATAAACACGAGACCACTCACTCCCTCATAACCGAGCGCATCTTTTTGACTGCTCATAATATAAACGTCTTTGTTGAGGCGGCCATAGTATGTTATGTTACGTTTGCTACAGTATAGCCATCATATTTAAATGTGATCGCTATACGGCAGCCATAGCATCTAGACATGTTTGCTATAAAACAGTCAAAATATGTAGACACGTCCTATATAACACCCATAGGATATACACATGTTTTGTTGTTGCTGTTTATTTTTTTTACTATTTAACAGTGAAATACATACTAACTTTTTTTGCTTTTACAGCCAAAGATTTACTTAGACAACATTCTTTCTACCTTTCCGTCTAATTACAATGTTGTTTTTGTTTAAATTCAATAACCTGTTTCTCTCAGTTTATGTTTAATAATGTTAATATTAAGCGGTGTGACCTTAATTGATAACCTCATTTGTAAGTTGTAATATGTGATGACGTCATTTGAAATATTAACCTAACCGGGTTAAACGTCATGCTCGCCTGATTGCTCATTGGCCTTAAATGACGGGCCCAATCTTCGTGACGTGAAAAAGCAAAATGAGGTCATTGACCTTTTCGTGTGATATGTTTAGGATATATATGGCAAATGTATGAGTTGTAAGTGGTTTAAATATGCGATACGTGCTACAGCCTTCCTATCTTGAATAACAACTCACCTGCGCGTGGTGTAGACTCCTTGATATGACCTTCTACATCACCTTCCACACATGTCATCACAACAACCAGCACCATCCAACACAACAGCATCGTGTGAACTGACCTCTCAAATGGGTCATGCTTGGACATCTGGAGCGAAATCGGTTTGGTCGCACTAATTAATGGCCCCCAAATTGTGTGATGTAACCAACAAATTCGTTCTGCTATGCAAGAAACAAGGAATTGTAAAAATGCCCGGATTCCGGATTTGCCAGAGCCGGAGTCATTATATTTATATATATATATATA
>MUZC01001596.1:679987-725124 GCA_002072015.1 Radix auricularia
TATATATATATATAGATAGATAGATATATAGATAGATAGATAGATAGATAGATAGATAGATAGATAGATAGATAGATAGATAGATAGATAGATAGATAGATAGGAAGTTTTCATGTAAATAAAATAAAAACCAAATATGAAATTAATAAAAATAAATAAAGGAACTATCCAAAAGTACGTGGACGTTCTTCTTTCAAAACTTCAAACTCCTTATTGGCTATAACATCTTCTGATATTAATGGCACTGTACTGAAGAACAAGAGTCTTCATTAGTATGAGAACATGACATTGATTTGGTGGTAACTTAGTTGATTTTTGAAATTTGAAAGCCACTATTGTTCTAAAAGCAAAAATTACTGCTTCCTATCAGTTTTAAACACAAGCCAATCGAATGGTCTACGTGGCCATTTTTTTGTGAAATGGGGGGGGGGGGGACGGCAAAGTCTTGGTTGTTAATAAGCTTCTAAACTTGAAAAAAAAAAAATTACCTTAAAGTTTAGTCATATAAAATAAAAGCCAAGATAAAAAAATAACTATAAAAATAGAAGAGAAGATAATATATTGAATTACGTGAACGTCTCTAATGCATAAACATAAACTTCAAACTCCATAATGAATCTAAAGTCATCTGATTCTAATGCCGTAGAGCTGCAAAACATCGGTGTGAAAGTAGTGTACGAACATGACACTAATATAATTGTAACTGTATTTGATGCAAGTTTGATTTTAACATAAGTAAACTATTGGGGGGGGGGATGTTTGCGTACTTAAAGCCTAAGTATCAGTGACGTAGCGAGTGGGGGCAAGGGCGCAAATGCCCTGGGTTGTACTTGACTAGGGGCGGCAAATTTCTGGCCATTAATTAGTTCCTGACCCTAACAAAGCAATAGTAATAGCAATTAAATGTTTTTATTTTCGAATTTATTTTTTCGACGTTTAGAAACATGTCCTTTATGAATTCGATGATGCCCGAAATTATTTACAAAACCTATTGTGCTAAAAAAAATGTTTCGGAGAGGCTTCTCACAGTGAAACTAATAGAGTACGTAATGAATGCTTTGACATAAGTTAAAGTTGTATGTGGAGACCTCATCCTTTTCATCGATAATTCCAATCAAAGAACGAGAGAGCAAATTTTTGATGATAGAAGCAAACATATATCCTCGTTATATAGAAAAACATTTGAGAAGAAAGTTTTATTCTTCATAAGATGAGATTACTGTAGAAATTCATGTGAGGTTTTGACAGTTATAAATAATTTTGAAAACAGACATGATTTTCGTACACCAGCCAATCTACTG
This sequence comes from Radix auricularia, assembly GCA_002072015.1. Lineage (NCBI taxonomy): Eukaryota > Metazoa > Mollusca > Gastropoda > Lymnaeidae > Radix > Radix auricularia. The sequence goes on from MUZC01001596.1 coordinate 681,289, forward strand.
GACATTGAAAATTTGCCTTTAAAGTACAGTACTGAAAATATCTTATAGCACATTGTCAAGCAAGGAATATTTACCAAAAGGTTTTTTTTTTAATTCAATATAAGTTGATTCATTTAGATTTATTCAAGATTATTAAAATATTTAGTCTCTATGTTAACCTACCTAAAATAAGTGTCATTAATTGGAACTTTGTTTAGAACTGTCTGAATGCAAGGTGGTAAAAGGGCGTCTATAAAATAAAAATAATTTTTTTAATGAATTATGATCAATAACATTGTCTAATCTATAGCTATTTTAGCTAATGAGCATGGCTTGGCTAAATAAATTGATACATGAAAGTTTGTGCCATGAGGGAAAACTGCAAACTTCAATTTTATTTAAAGAAATTGTAGCTTTTCTTTTTATTTCTTACATAAAATGTAACACCTCATGATTATAACTTTCTAATACAAATTGTAAATTGTATTTTCCTAATAGCTCTTTACATCACATTTTTTTTTTGGGGGGGGGGGGTATTGAGGGTCGGCAAATTTGTATTCTGCTCCGGGCGTGGCACATACCCGCGCTACGCTGCTGGTGTGTACTCGTCCACAAAGCCCCATAATTTTCGCGCCCTGTAGAATGCATCCTAGCCATCATCCATTTCATACAGTAGCTAATAGCATATTTCCAAAAACATACTAATTTTACTATTGTGCTCTACAGACTTTTATTCCTGTTAAATTCCTGTCATTGATTAATTCAAAGAACCAAAATCTTTTTTTTTTTTTTAATTTTTTTTAAAAATGATCTTTGTTTCATGTTCAGAGGGAAAAATTGATTTAAAATACCTAGTAGTTTGTCAGAACTTTGACAGATTACACGCGTGAAACCATAGAAAAAGTCATTAAATAAATTGCAAGGATTGATTTACTGTAGTTAATTTGAAATTTTTAAACATGCGCGTTTTTTTAAAAATTATTTTTAGTTGTTGCTTTTTGGTTGTTGGTGTTGTTGTTGATGGGACGCCATATTTTTTTAACCCCCCTCCCCATCGTTACAATATGCTTGACCCCCTCCTCCCCAGGCGAGTGCGTCATTTGGGGATCGCCCTTATTTATGCACGTCAATAAATATTAATAATACGAGGGAAATGTATGTAAGTAACAAAAAATTATAAAGTATTAATAAATTGGAAAAAATATTAAAATATTTCTTTAAATTTTAATCGAATTTTTAATTGGGTGTTTGAGAAATGAGACGTCACATCAAAGCTCGCAACTATGCATTAAAATTCCACTTAAATAATTTATTGCTTGCAATCTATTTTATGACGTTTCACGTGGTTTCACAATTGCTACGATACATATCGAGTGTAACCATACACTAAATATATATATAAAATATAAATGAAAATAAAAGTAATTTGAAACATGTTTTTTTTTAAATAGAAAATACAGCTTTATTCGGGAGGGGCCGCAAAATTTTGTGATATCATACTGGAGGGAGGGTCTAAGTTTTTGTGACGACGCGTGACGAGGGGGAAAGGGGGGGGGAATCTGCGAAATCGCGTGACGTCGTTTATGCGCGGCCCCTTACCCGCCCTAGTTCCTATCCCACAAATCACTGAAATCTGACACACAAATACGATGAGATCCACACTTGGGCAATCGATTTTATTGGCGATCTGAAAAGTCGTCTTGTCTCATCACGTGGCTAGACAAACAGGCTCTTCACGGTTCAGTGATTTCAAGGGGAGCCACTGCCTTGTCACTTGTCGCAGCCCACTTTCTAGCTATAAATAGGCGTGTGAAGCCAAGTCCTTTATTTTAACGTCGTATTTATACCTGTGTGTTGTACATGTAACTCGTAGTAATGTAACAACTCAATATTAAGTATTTCTAACACGGTAGACCCACAACATTTGATCACCTGACTTTATAATAGATACTTAACTTACCACGATCATTTCTTTATGTAATTTTACAAAGCGCGGATTAAACTACATTCTAGTTTACGTGTCAATCTATCGGAAATTATATAGATTTTCTATTAAAAATGAAAAAAATTCTTCAAAATTACTGAAAAATTAATGACATTTCCAATACGCACAACATTTATTTGAAAATAATTCTTTTAAAAATTCACTATCCAACATATTTTATCTAGTCAAGCTTTGGAGATCTACATGGGATCCTCTTGAACAACACTTATGGTCAATGGTAACTTGTCACTTAAAAACACTGATGGACTACCTGTACACGGCTATAACACGCTTTCATTCAGTCCTTGAGAATATTGTACAAGTAAAATCACAATCTCAATACAATAACAACAGACCTCTACAACAGATGACGACGCGGTTCTGTTACCGTTCTCTGTAGGAGTTGCGGCACAGATACAAAGAAAACTTTTGAGATTATTTAAACATTATTAGATTATCAAATGGATCGCTGAAATTATTATCACCTTATATTTATTTGTTTTAACAATCAAGTTCGATGAATAAAAAAAATTATTTAGTAGAAATGTCACGTGACTATCAAGAAGACTCTGCGTTTAATAGTTAAAAATTAAGAAATTTAGAACGTTATAGAGAAAATTCTTACCTTTCTACGGAACATTCTTGTACATCCAAGCCTACAGAAAAACATGTTTAAATAAAGAGTAGTGTAGTTTTAGACTTCATGTTGGTAGTGTAGTAAGTGGTGAACTGTCATTAAGCTCCTTGGTCTGCACTTGTCACTAGTGGAGAAACGTGTGTGCCGGTCATGGTCTACTGCACTAATCCAGTGTATTTTGGGAAATAGAAGAGTGACGTGAGATGAAAGAAACTGGTCACCGTCAGGGCAGGACACTCAATCTCGCTCTTCAACAAAGGTCAAAGTTTACAAGCCATGTGACATGTCTTTTGACTCTTCTATTTCAATAACGCCAAGAGTGTCCCCGTCTATGGAAAATCCACAGAGTATAATATTATTACAATTTCTCTTGTAAAAAATATTTTTCTTTACGCATTTAGACTTATTAGCTTTATAAACAAGGTCGCTAAATAGCAGACGAAGCCACGCGCATTCATGTATTCAAAAGTTATTAATATCTTTAAAGATTTTCAATTCAACATTACAATCCCATTCTACTGACCCACGCCTGTGCATTGATAAATTGAAACTTTCATTGGTCATTACATGAACATATTTGACGCATGAAAGAAAGCAGCTCGTCTTTAAGTTTGAGTTCGTCTTGTCGTGGATCATAGAAATAGGCGTCCTACGGTGTAAGTCCGATGTCTGGTTTCAGCTCTAACAACAAAGAGAAGAATCTGGTAAATATTGAGTTTAAGACGTTGAAACAAAGTTTAGATTAATTAAAGGAATAGAAAATTGTGTACAGCAGTTACATTTATCAAAAGGTTCAATGTCTCAATCATTTTTCTCATTGTTCATGTTTCTGATTTCTGATACGTTTAGTTCATGAAATTGAGAGGAAAAAAAATAGGGATAAATGATGAAACCCCCTCACCATAGTCTGAGAGACGCTGCTGTGTGTGTCTAGGAGGGGGAGGGGCATCTGTGAAGGGAATGGACAGAGTCAGTGTTCCAATAATTAAGTGATTATTTAGACTTCAAAACGGTCTTTAAAATACTCGTAATTGATTTTGGTAACAAATAAAATTCTGTTAACACACACACACATGCCGACAGACATACACACTAATTCAAAGGTGAAAACAACGGTCACACCTTTAAGATGCCTCTTTCAAAAGTAGGCTAGATCGACCCCCTCTACCCTGTGGCAGTATTATTTCACCCACTCTAACATGTGGTAGTATCATGTTGACCCACTTTAACCTGTGGTAGTATCATGTTGACCCACTCTAACATGTGGTAGTATCATGTTGACCCACTCTAACATGTGGTAGTATCATGTTGACCCACTCTACACTGTGGTAGTGTCATGTTGACCCACTCTACACTGTGGTAGTATCATGTTGACCCACTCTAACATGTGGTAGTATCATGTTGACCCACTCTACACTGTGGTAGTATCATGTTGACCCACTCTAACATGTGGTAGTATCATGTTGACACTAGGTCTACAAAGCTAACAATCCAGGACAACACATTCCTGTTCATGAAAAGAAGCCAAGTCAAAAAAATCTCTGGTAACATAGGACGCCATTATCCCCTGTTTATAGAAGGAACCTTTGTCTACTCTGCTTATTTCCCCTGAATTAACAACTCTTTTTTTTTCCGTGGGCAAGTTTTGTACTGGTCTTCACAATTGGAGATGGCGAATAAGGGGGATAATCGAGTTATTAAACAAGCATTCTAAAATTTACGGTGTTAAGATTAATAATCGTTATGAAGAATCTGCCTTGTATAATAATGAGACTTAATTAAGGGGCTCTCAAACTTTTCCTAGTGCTACCCACTATCCCCAAAAATATCAAAATAAAAAATACTAATAAGTTTTAAAATGCACCCTCACCAAAATTTTCTTATAAATCGTAACAGAAATATTTTATGCAGCAAATAAAAATAACCCTGTACTGTTATTAACATCTATACATACACACTTATGTAGCATATAAAACTGTTTAAAAACATGTAATGTTTGTTGGGTGGTTGCTACTGATGTTTGTTCTGAAGTTGTTTGTGGTGCTACTCTTGCTGGTGATACCCATATTTATAGCGGTGCTGATGTGATTTTGTAGTATGTTAGAGCACCTCGTTGCATGAGCATTTTGGTTTTAATGATGTGGTGGGTTATTTGCCATTTTAGTTTGAGGTGAGAATTTTTTTTATAATGAAAATTAGAAATAAAATTTCATCATCAATTGATCTTTCGTTGAAAAGTTTAATTCTGGCCTCCGTGTTTCTATTTTATGACTAGGAAAATATTACAAAATAATCTTTAAATTAAAACCATTTCTATTTTTTTAATTTAAAAAAAAAAATTATATTATTTTTTTATAAATTGTTTGCCTAATTGAGTATTTTATAAGTTGTAATTGTAACTGCTAATAATAACGAACACCAATGACAGACCTGGCATTATTTTATGTTTTCATAGATATTTATAATTATGGCATTAATCCACTGACAGAAAATGTTATATAATGATTTGATGGATATTTATTCATCTTTATTTTTCAAGAACTGTTGTTTTTTTTCGGTGTATGCTGATTTTATTTCTCTATTTCAATACTTTTAAATTATATGGGTATATGTTATGGGGAGATTCATCTGTGGCCCGAAAAACGTTTAGTCTGATGACAAATAAATTGTCTAATGGGTCAAGTATTCAGAATCTCAAATGATAGACTAACCATAGGCATCTGCTGTATAAGAGTAAATCAGTTCATAATATTATTTCAAGAATTCTCATACGCAGTTTAGTCTGCTTTTACAATGATAGTTTGAATTCGCCTTTTCTGGTACGAATTAATGAATTACATAGCAAGGCATTTTAATCATATTCAGATACAGAAACATCAACCCAGACACAATAAAAAAAACTGAAATGAAATCATCCATATGTGAACATACGGACATATGGGAAAGACTATTAGACACAAACACACAGACAGACAGATGGGACAGACTATTGGACACAAAAAACACACGGACAGATCATGGGACAGATAATTGGACACAAACACACAGACGGACAGATCGTGGGACAGACAATTGGACACAAACACACAGACGGACAGATCATGGGACAGACAATTGGACACAAACACACAGACGGACAGATCGTGGGACAGACAATTGGACACAAACACACAGACAGATGGGACAGACAATTGGAAACAAACACACATACAGACAGGTGGGACAGACAATTGGACACAAACACACAGACGGACAGATCATGGGACAGACAATTGGATACAAACACACAGACAGATGGGACAGTCAATTGGACACAAACACACAGACGGACAGATGGGACAGTCAATTGGACACAAACACACAGACAGACAGATGGGAAAGACTATTGGACACAAACACACAGACGGACAGATGGGACAGACTATTGGACACAAAAAACACACGGACAGATCATGGGACAGATAATTGGACACAAACACACAGACGGACAGATCGTGGGACAGACAATTGGACACAAACACACAGACGGACAGATCATGGGACAGTCAATTGGACACAAACACACAGACGGACAGATGGGACAGACAATTGGACACAAACACACAGACGGACAGATGGGACAGTCAATTGGACACAAACACACAGACAGACAGATGGGACAGACAATTGGACACAAACACACAGACGGACAGATGGGACAGACAATTGGACACAAACACACAGACAGATGGGACAGTCAATTGGACACAAACACACAGACAGACAGATGGGACAGACAATTGGACACAAACACACAGACAGACAGATGGGACAGTCAATTGGACACAAACACACAGACGGACAGATGGGACAGACAATTGGACACAAACACATAGACGGACAGATCATGGGACGGACAATTGGACACAAACACACAGACGGACAGAAAATGGGACAGACAATTGGACACAAACACACAGACAGATGGGACAGACAATTGGAAACAAACACACATACAGACAGGTGGGACAGACAATTGGACACAAACACACAGACGGACAGATCATGGGACAGACTATTGGACACAAACACACAGACGGACAGATGGGACAGACAATTGGACACAAACACACAGACAGACAGATGGGACAGACAATTGGACACAAACACATTGACACAAGGTGGACACATGCTAACTTTGTTTACAAAAACAAATGTGAACACTGAATAAATTGTTAACCAATACAGTAAACTTGTAGGCTGCTAATGGATGGCAAACTTTATTGTTTATATATTCAGCAAATTTGCTAAAAAATAATATTTAACCTCTTCCATTTTATTTTAGAGTGGCTGATAGAAAGCTTTCAGAAGCAAACAATCAAATTTTAATTATGTAGTTTATTCGTGGTATTTGAACAGAGCAATTTATATTTCAACTAGAAGCGATTTTGTTTTAACAAAAGTTAGTAGGACTAAATTTTATTGGGTTTTTTAAACTAAGGATCTCATTTTTAAAAGAACATTAAAAAGGTCAAATAATTTATGTTTATGACAAAAACTATATTTATTAGATGGTTACCAAGTTAACAAACCTAACCTAACTACAGTCTCGAAACTATCCAATGAGGGGAAGGTAGGCGGTATTTCTAGACCTTGTCAAACTATAAATATAAATGACGTATAGTTTACACGTCTCAATGATATGAACATTTAAGCCCCAAATTTCGTCAAATAAACAAAATCTAAGCGACACATTTCGTCCGTGACAATTTGAGCTAAACATCTCGTCAAATAACCTACATATTAGCTAAACATCTCGTCAAATGACCTACATATTAGCTAAACATTTCGTCAAATGACCAAACTGTTAACTAAACATCTCGTCAAAAAACCTAAATGTTAGCCCAATATTTTGTTAAATGACCTAAATGTTAGCCACATCACATTTATATGACTTATTGCAAGCTCGAGATTTTGTTCATTTGCCTAAATTTTACTCTACAAAATTAAACATAAATAGTCTAACTTGTCACTACCCATGAAGATCAAAACACTCCACTACCTATAAATATGATGACACCCAACTTTTATTTTAAAAAATCGAAAGATCACACTAACTAACAAAAAAAGATCCAAACACCACACTATCTAAAAGATCATAACATCCGACTCGCCAGCCACTAATATAACACGTCACTAGCTATGAAGATATTTGAAGTCCGCCTATCCCTGAAGATCCCACTAAGCACACAGAGTTTAGTAGAAGCTAATATCCGTGTCAATAACCTCGGTGCGTAGATCGTCCTCCTCTTGGTCGGCGCTGCTGGGGACAGAATCGTGCCAGGCCTCCTCGCCACTCGAGCTGGAGTTCCTTTCATCCGTCGACTTGTAGATGACGTCAAGATCCTCCACCTTAAGACCCGCCTCCGAGAGATCGAGATCGTTGACATTCTGACTTTTTGAAACTGAAAAGCAAGCACCATCTACATTTATCTCGTTAGCTTTAAGCCTTACATCCTTCGATAAGTTCTGGCGATTCTCTGATACCTTATTGTTATCAAGGCCATAGTCTATTTGCTCTATAACATTCTTATTTTTAAGTCCAGCTGTTCTGTTTTGAGACTCGTTTCTTTCCGCTTTGCTGCTGTTGTACGAAATAAGTAAAAACTTACGATTTTTGGACGATTCTTCAGGGTTCTTGGTGGTTTTCAGACGACTTCGCTTGAGCTCACATTGGATAATAGCGTCTTGCTTTGTGGAGGTGGTCTGGTTCTGATCAGGACACGGGTTTGCGGGAGAATTATCCACGGGGCCCGCGGGGGCCTCTTCCTGTACGTTACCGTGACTTTGGGCTCTGGTATCATCTCGGACCAGATCTTGGAGGAGCGTGATGGGGTGGGGCGTGTGCACATTTCTGGGTGGGGGTTGCTCGACGTTACCACTGCTCTCTGATGTGCTGGGTATTCGTCGTGGACTCACCGGGGTCAGCTCAACCAGACATTTGGCTTCGTCTATAATTATGGGATGTTCTCTCTTGGCGTTGGAGCTGGCGGCGATAAATTGGTTTAACTCGTCTATTTTGTTTTGCACGTAGCTGGAACAGTGCTGGCTGGAAGGTTGGGCCGAACCAACGTTGGGCCTGGCGTTTTCTGGTGCTGGCAGTGGGGGTTTAGTTTGTTTATAGAAATCAACATTATTCGCGATGTTTTTGGGCTGAGCCGCAGCTGAAGTATTGTGAAGCGCAAATTTTTTTAGATTTAAGGTTTCAAAGTGATCCACTGTTATGATGGACTTGAAGCCTGACCCGGTGATATTATTAAGTCGAGGCGACGAGCCAGGGTAAGCGGGGACAGGGCTTCTTTTTTCAGACAGGCCGGACTTGTTAAAGAATTCTGGGCTCAGTTTTGAAGGCAACCCCAGCGTTGTGTTTGGCGGGGAGTTATATTTAGTTAACATGGATCCGTTTGGTGGCACCTTATTTTGTTTGTTTTTCCTAACATTCGATTGAGGATTTTTGGTGGTGTCCCGCTTGGAAGATTTTTTCTTCTTGTCTCCACCACTTAAACCAGTTTTCTGCTTTGATTTCAAACTTTCTAATCGTTTCTTCAACTCAGCGTATCTTTGAATATCGGGAGTTTGTTCTAAGGGTTGAAATGTTTTTGGGGGGACCTTGCTCTCATAGAACGACTCTGGCGTTTTCTTGTCTGCGTTGGCAGAGCACGGGTCGAGCGCTAGCCGTCTCTCACTCTGGGTATCACATGTTGGGGTACATTGGAATCGGCCAGTGGGGGGCTCTGCTCCTCTCCGGCAGGACTCGTCGTCCTTTCTTGAAGAAACTGTTTTACTTATGCCTTTCAGAATGTCCAGAGTAGTTATCAGGGTGTTAGGCTTTCGTTTGCAAAGAGGACAACATTGTTTGTCTAGTAAAACGCTTGAGTTCATCGGCGACTTAGAATAAAACTGCCGATCGTTTTCGGCCTCTAAATCTATGGTTTCGTTTTTTAATTCATGAAATGCTGTTTTAGTGATGGGCTGATCTTTGTCACCGAGACCCCAACGAATCGTTCTCTTCCGGCACGGCGAGCACATCTGACACAGGAGCCGTTCGGCTGAAGGGGAAAATTTCGGCATTTGATGGTTGAATTTGTTCGATTTTTTAGATTGGCTCGGCGGCTCGTCGTCAAGCGTGTCACTCCACGAAGAACTTGACAAGCAAGTCGCTTGAAGTTTATTATGAGTTGCTGCTCTTGCCGGCAGCTGTCTCTCCACGAGGTCTAAACTTCCGCTGGACTGGGGGAAATTTTTTCTGTACAATTTTAAGGCATTTTTTAGTACTTTGTACTTGAAGACCAATTCCTTTGCTCCATTTTTCTTATACTGGTGTATTCGTGTGTATCTCGGCTGCTTCGGGAAACAGTTTCCCCGCCTTGAGCTGACTTCTCCAAATAAATCTTGTTTCACCGGATGCCTCGAGCTATGCTGATAACCCATATAAGGAAAGAAGTTCCCTGAGAGATCTGAGCTTTCACAGTGAGGGTAGGAGCTGTTATCTGATTGCGAATTTGGCGAAGAAACTGTAGAGCCAGGACTAGGCATTTTGGAAACTGACTTTAAAAGTTTGATATTGTTTTGTATATGCTGCAGGACGTCCAAGTATTCATTACATAGGTTGCTCACGATATCACATCCAATATTTGGCGGCATCAACTTCAGTAATGCCTTTTCCCTCTTCAGCTTGCACTTCAAACAGCGAGATTTTGCCTTGCTGCAAGATTTATGACATATCTTATGTGAACTTTGCTTTCCACCGTGTTTCTTCGTTGTGGTCGGCATCTTTTTGACTGAAGCCTCACTGGCGTTGGAAGACAAAGAGCTTAGGGAAGATGATTGCGGTACGGTGGATTTGGCGATCTTCTTTCTCATTTTTGCGTTTGATTTCTTTTTCTTCGGCGCCAACCTGACAACGCTTGTCTCTCCGACGATCGATGACGTCACGGTGGTTTTAAACTTACTGCTCAGAGGCTTGTGGAATCTCGAGATGTACTTTATCTTGTTGGGTTTCTTGGACACCACCGGCAACTTTTCCTCTAAGTGTTTCTGTGACGTGCTCGAGGAGGAAACACGAGACAGCCATTTCTTTCTACCGTTTCTCTTAACTGGCTTGTACGGCGCCTTTCTCTTCGTGCTATTCGATCCCGGGCTGGATGGCGGTGGCTTCTCGTTCTGGGTGCCCGCTCTCAGGGTAAAAGCAGCCTCGGACTCATGACTGCCGACCTTCGTACCTGAACAACACGTTTTGATCCCCATCGACGGTGGAGACGGATACTCTTCGTGTGCGTTGTTCTCTTTTGGACTCGCCATGCTTTCGTCCGGGATGCTAGAATTAATCGGTGCTCGTTCTCGCGTGCATGATGCTAGGCACTTTTTACGGCTCTGTACGTGATGTTTATATTTGGGAATATTGCTAACGTTGCGACCGTTTTGGCCCATTCGGGGAGGACTTCTATCTTCGCGTGAAGTTTTCAAAATCCTTGCACCTGAACGCGGGGATGTATCTGGCATTTCGTTGATTAAACATTTTGGGCCAGTTTTTCCCCGGCAGCACCGCATCACTTCTTTCTGTTCTTGGTTATTTTCGGGAATAAATTCATCATTTATATAACCATTCACATGCCGTTCATTACAATACCTCTGGGTAGTCTGATTTTCTTGGTCTGGATTATTTCTAAATTCTGCCTTGGCCAATTCTTCAGTCTCTTCACAATCATCAAGACATTTATTGTTTTGCACTTCCCAAATGGTCGTATTTGGATTTTTCGGTTTCTCTTTCCATCCCGTCGACATGATCATGTTGTCAATTACACATTCTGGTGTGGCTTTAGGCTTAATAATTTGAGAATCGGTTGAGTGGGGCCTCGTGGAGTAATTGAATTTAAATTGTTCCCTACCTTCAAGACAGGAATCTTTGCTTTTAGTCCTTGCCAAGCTGTAGGTTCGACCTTCTCGCGCCGCGGATGTGACGCAACCTGACAACCGCATGGCGTCTGATTTGTTCCTTGCTGTGCATACTGTTTTAGTGCCGATAGTTTCCCTTGTTTTAATTGCTGTGTATTCGATTCCCGATATTTTCCCAGCCAGGCTCTCCCTCAGACAGTTTTCATCCAATTTGCCATTCTTGACATCGTACAGAATCTTCCAAAATTCTTTGCTGTCACAGTTCTCCAGTCGTTTGACGACGTTGTTTAAATCTGTTGCTGGGGTCGGTTTATTTTCCTCAATGTTAGCCAGCGGGGTGACATAGCTGGTACCATGCTGTTCCTTGGAAGTCACATGTTTCGTATTTCTCCCAACAGCATTGGCCGTTCTTGATGGCAAACTGGTGCACCGTTTAAATCCTCTTAGCGGGTACTTAACCAAATGTTTATCGTTGTACCGGGAGCTGTTAGTTTCCTTCACCCCATTTTTCCCAAAGTCCATGATGTGCTGCTGCTTAAGTTTCAAACACGCCTGGCTATCGAAAGGCTTCTTCACGGTAAACACTTGACTGAACTGTGACTTGTCGTGGGGGGCGGGGGGTGTACAGCCAACGGATGTCATCTGGTTTTCAGGCGATCCTGCCTGTTGGTCACGACACTCTGATAAGGCGTGGGATGTTTGTCTAACGGGGGGATTCGGTCTGACACAAAACCGTCTTTGAGGGAAGTTGTCTCGACTGGTTGTCTGCACGGTCGCCATTTGGCTTCTGGTCGTAGTGTTGAACTTGTGGGATTCATAATTCTTAACGTTTGTAGGATACGAGCAGTTCTGGGATTGGCATCCTTCTGATTCGCTGAGACTCAAGCAGTCGCAGTAGGAGGGACACAGATTAGGCACTCCGTAATCATCGTCAGAATCATCCGATACATCGGAAGAAATAGAGCAACGAGTTGCACAAGAATACAATTGACCTGATAAGACACTGGTCTCGTTGACCACACTGCTGCCAGAAGTCAAGTCTTCTTTACTATTTTCCGTAAAAGGAAAAACAGTTCCACTATCTTTATTGACGCACGGCGTTCGCAGGTCGTCGGACGTAACATGGCTAGAGTTGGACAAAAGTAACGTTGGCTGAGGAAAATGTCCAGGGCTGCTCGTGTTCGAGGAGGACAGAGCTTCTAAATTGTAAGCTAAATTTATGGCTGCACAACTTGAATTCAGAAGGCTTACCGCATAGTCAGAGTTTTTATTACTTTTACTGCAAATAGGCAATGAGCATTCTGCCAACGCAGTTTCTTTCTTACTGCATTTAACATCTGATGTGCTGGACGGCACTATGTCTGATGCAGGTTGGCAGGAGACACAATGCCATTTTGAAAACCTATGGATCTCCCCCAAACACGATGTATTTGAGCATTTTCCTAAGCATTCATTTGAGCCAGGACATCTTATTGATAGTGGAATTTTGTGCGAAGCGCATTCTTTATGAATGGTGTGCACCGTTCTGCATTTCTGCTCATGTGTTCTATTAATAGGCCTTGAGCAGCTCGTACATGGTCTGGGACTAGAGCATCGATCTCTCTCTGTTTTCATTTTTTCAATGTCGTTAGCGCCTTCACGAAGCTGTTTGTTTGAAGATAAAGATGGTTTCTTTTCATGACACAAATTTATTTTTGACTGTCTACGCGGTGAATTACATCCAGGTGATGCGAACGGCCGGTCTCTACCATGTTTCGACTTGATAACACAGAAAAGTGAGCTTGAAGATTTTTGTTGGGCATCATTATGAAAATCCTGTAGATTATCCTTTTTTGCTGTTTTCCTTGCATCAGTGTTGACTGTTTCAGGGGTAGATGTAGAGCACTGACAACAAGCAAAACATGGTGACACATTTGAACGTTCTTTGATGGACCGTTCATTCGAAGTTAAATGACCAATATTACTGGAAGGCCGATTATCTTCGTTTTCCTTTTGAGATCTGTCAAGGGAGCTGATTTTGGTGCAAGCATTTAATTTGACCGAGGTCGGATCTATACAGCTTCTGCTTCTTTCATTTATAGACGAACCATATTGGTCGTTTATACTTGAGGCTGTTGAACATTCTTCAGAGGTGGATGACAGGCATTTAAAAGTCTTCTTGTTAGAACCTGGTCGATGGCCACGTGAATCCCTAGAAGTGCCCGACGAGCTGGAATCTTTGCACGGAACTGCTTTCTGTTTGCTGACCAAGTCTAGGGATGGAGTAGACATTATTTTCTTGGATCGTCTCTTCCTAGTGCAGCCTAGAAACGGACTTCCTTCCTTGTGATGGATGCAATCTGCTAAAGGATTTCTGGAGCTGTGAACCTTGTCAGACACGCTTGAATGCACACTTTCTTTGTTCTTTCGTAATCTCGTGCATTCTGAGGATTGGCATTGTACATGACAAGCGCATTCCAGGCACGGGCTTCTGTATCTTTGATACTTGTCAGTGGAATCAGTGGGCGGGGACTCTGAATGTAGCTCCTGTTTGACACGGTTTGCACGGGAGGTAATATTACGGGACAATTTCATGCCACAATCAGAAGACGAGTCAACTCGCTCTCTAACTCTGTCATCATATAAACATATTCTATTTCTCGTTAGTGAATAATTTGATGATGATATTTCGGGGCTTCTACCATGAACACATTCTAAGCATGGACTTTTGTATTGTCCTAACTCCTTGATAATAAAATCTTTATTGAATTTTTCTTGACTTTCGTTTCTAGTAAGACAATTTAAATTTGGTCTCTTGTGGCTCTGTCTTTGTGAAAATGTGGTTAACTGTTTCTCCTTTTTCATTAGATTAAGAGATGCATGACACAGTGTATGACATTTCTTGTGTAAGAAGGCGGAGTCTGAGCGCTTATAACTCTTACAATTGTTTATACTATCTACAGAAGGGCTTTTACGTTTCATTCTAGCAATGGCGCCATCTGCGGCGTCTTTCTTCCTGACAACGCTAGTAGCACAAAATGAAGGTGACGTCTGATCATGCTTTTTATTGATGCAACTACCTTTAACAGTATTGTTCTTTTGTCTCCCTTGGGTGTATTTTGAAAAGTAATTTCTTATGGGTTGGTTTTGATGTATGCTCTCTGATCTGGATCTTTCTCTTCCTTGGCTTATTGCAATATAATGGTAAGAAGGGCTTCTGTATCTTTCCATCGCACTTGTGCAATAACAACAGGGTATTTTATTCACGAGATCAGATGAAGAACTATTACATAATTTTCTAGAAGGTTTACAGCCTGAAGACGCGCATTGCACCTTGGTCCTTTTCTTTCTGCCATCTGTATAAACTTGCACATGTGACATGCTATCTGTAGACCTCTGTCTTTCAGATGTGCAATCTGTAGATATCTGCCGTTCACTTTTGCATTCTGTATTTCTCTGCCGTTCAGATGTGCATTCTGTAGACATCTGCCGTTCAGGTGTGCACTCTCTAGGTGTGTTCCGTTTAGATGTGCATTCAGTAGGCCTTTGACGTCCATTTGTGCATTCTATACTTCCCTGCCGCTCAGATGTGCATTCTCTAGGTTCATGCCGTTCAGATGAATTGCATGCGGTCGCTCGCTGCCGTTTAGGTGTACTCCCTGAAGACATCTGCTTTTCAGATGCGCATCTTTTAGTCCTCAGCCTTTCACGTGTGCATTCTGTAGTCTTCTGACGCTCAGATAGGCAAGCTGATAGAGGATTTTCATGGTCGACAAGCTTGAAAATGCCTACCGAAGACTTGGCGTTTTTATATGTGAGTGTTCCATTGGCACAATGAAAACATGGACTTGTTAATCGACTAGTTCTTTCAGATGGGTGTGAGTTCATAGTTTCAACTCTTTGTTTTCGTGTGTCACAGTCTACAGAAAGACTAAACACCTTTTCTTTCTTTGCCATGCAATCTAAACAAGACAACTCTTCATATTTTCTTGTTCTGCTTCTATCAGAGAATGAGCTTTTGTCTTCATTAAGTATATCTGCGGAAGGACAGTGTAAATTGAGTCTGTTGTATGATGGACTTTCTCTCCTTTGTCTGGTGTTAATGCTGTGTGAAGATGGACTTGGTCTGGCACAATCACTAGGGGGACTTTTACTCCGCCTCCCACATCTACAGTCGTTGACTGAATCGCAATGGTACTTTTGGCTCAAGGCTTCAAATGACAAACATTTTCTCTCTTGTCTTTTGTTGATTTCTGCTAGGGAAAGACTTGCAATCTTTTCATTTTGGCATTTGCCTCCAACAATCAAACTGTTAGTGTTATTTCTTCGTATGGAATCTATTGACAGACAATTTAGGGTGTCTTTATTCTTAATGAAATGTGAGGAATCAGTGTATTTTGACAACGGGCTTTCATGCACGTGATCAAAGCAGGGCATTTGTTTTACTTCAACTTTGTAATTAAAATCTGATAAGTGATGTTCACCATTTTCACTTCTCCTACTACACCGTTGAGGCGGGCTTTCATTGACGTTATCTAAGCAGTGTTTTTGGTTAACTTCATTTTCATACTTGAAATCTGAAGTGATATCTTTCTCTTTTTTGCCCAACCCATTTTTTTCTGATATTGAACTTTCATCGACATGATCGAAGCAGGGTTTTGTGTAGGCTTCATTTTTATACTTGAAATCTGTAGTGCTATATTTCTCTTTTTTGCCCACCCTATTGCTCTCTGGCATTTTTTTAATTTCATCGACATGATCAAAGCAGGGTTTTTGGTTTATTTCACTTTTATACTTAAAATATGAATTGATACAATTTTCTTGTTTGCCCATTCTTATGTTTTCTGGCATTTTCTGACTTTCATCGACATGATCAAAGCAGGGTTTTTGATTTCTTTCATTTTTATAGTTAAAATATGAAGCGATACATTTTTCTTTGTTGCCCATTCCTATGCTTTCTGACATTTTCTGACTTTCATTGGCATGATCAAAGCAGGGTTTTGTGTTGGATTCATTTTTATACTTGAAATCTGGTGATTTTCTGAGTACTTGAATTCTACCATCCTTGCTTTCTGAACGTGAACTTTCTGGATCATCTGTGTGTGATATCGAATCAGTAGATAGACATGTCTTGCTTCGTTTCTTTTTTAATGAGTCCAAAAATGAATTTTGTTTACTCTGGTCATCACAGATGTCCTTGCTTTCAAACGTCGCATTAAATTTATCCATTTTTTTACTGGAGCACGGTGAACTTTGATGTAATCTATTATCTTTATTTAGAGAACTCGAACTCGCACAATTCTTCTTTTCGCTATTTTCCTTTTGATTGATGGAGGAAAGTGACTTGGCCGATTCTTTATTTTGAGTGCATGACGCTTGTGGCGTAATAACAATGCTGCGTCTTCCATCATTCACAGAATTACCATGACTTGGACAAAAGTCGGGGTTTCCTAGTGACCCGTCATGATGATGTGCGCTAACCAGTGACAGTTTGTTCAGTAGCGTTTCAGAACACTTTCCAGCTACATTTGCTTCACCCAACGTTTTACAGCACTGGTATTCCCAATATCCCAACAACCGTTTATACTGTACGTACGTTTGTTCATTGGCATTTTCAGTCGAACAAATAAAGTTTGGAAGGCATGGGCTCCATGGCTGGTCGGTTTCAGCTCGCAACTGACGTGAATTTAAGCATGGGGGAGTTTTTGGTTGATCCTGACTAAGTGAACTCTTAGATGTTATTATGGTTCTTTGCTGTGGACCCGAGGCTCTTTCATTTATACTCCGTGATTCTGGATTCGATTCGGAAGTGTCTTGATTATTTGAGTAAACTCTGCACAACTTGCATTCACCAGCGTCTTCACTTGTGTTATTGGAGGTTGGTGTTGACAAAGGCGCGTCATCATCTATCGTGATTATAGCGACCGCCTCGTTCTTTGAGAACTTAAATTTACATGTGTCTTCTAATGGAATGTGATTTTTACAGCCCTTACAGTTAGACTCGAAGCAAGGAATTTTGCAACTATCACTTGATATTTGATCAGAAGATATCGTTTTAGTATCACAAGCACTTTCGTAAGTCTTGTCTGATTTTTTAGAAATACAGGGACTTTTCTTCTCTGCGGCTTTTTTCATGATACATGGGCTAACCTCGAATGATTTTCTCTGGGTACAGGGACTATTCTCCGCTGATTTCTTTATGATGCAAGGACTAGTCTCAACTGACTTTCTCTTAGTGCAGGGACTAGTTTCAGCTGATTTTCTCTTGATGCATGGGCTACATTCGAATGATTTTCTCTTGTTACAAGGACTAGTCAATGTTGATTTTCTCATAATGCAGGGACTAGTCTGAGCTGTTTTTTTCTTGATGCAGGTACTAGTGTAAGTTGATTTTCTTTTGATGCAGGAAACGTTTGCGGCTGATTTTTGTTTCAAGCAGGGATCAATCTCAACTAAATTTCTCTCGATGCAAGGACCAACTGTGTCCTGATGTGCATTGCCAGGGGTTGTAATTAAACAAGATGATGCCTGCCCTCTTTTCTCTGGACAAAGGATCCGCTTTCCTGTATTTAAACTCCCATTGGCTTCTGGGAAATCTTTTGTTTGATATTTCTGGATGATTTCAGATTGTGGGCAAGCTGCTTTTTCGTACTGGCTTTGTAAATTGTGTTTTGAGCCTACGTTTAAACGCTTATCGAATGTTGAATACGTTTGAGGTTTTGGTTCATTTGAGCCGAGGTTACATGCTTTTTCCTTCGATGAATGAGAAGAAAGACGTTGATCTTCAGAGGGGCAGATAAAGTCGCAAGAATTCTTTTCCATTTTTTGACAGACTTGATTTCGGTCCGCATTTTTACATTTGACAAAACTTCTTTTTTTTAAACCACCACACGATTCGGCATCATCGGCATCGCACACGGGATCTGCGGGCAATCGGCAGCTTATTGACCCGCAAGCGCTTACTTTCTTGCCATATGTACCTGAAGGCAATCTATTACTTTCACATTGCTCTTCACATTTAGATTTTTTACAACTGGGGCTAATGAACTGGTCACAGGAAACGTTTGGTGAGTGGCAAATGGGTTGACTATTTTCACACCGAAAACTGGGTTTATCACACGATTGTTTTTTGTTACAACAGTATCTGCGGTCATTTTTACAACCGTCATCGTATCTTTGAATGCATGAACTTCTACAGCAAGTCGGATCATCACACTTAAAATATTCAGATTTGTGTACCACTTTGTCCTCGCAGTCGCCAGGGCAACTGATAGACCGTCGATTGGTGGTACACACATCAGTTGAATATCGCATGCTGTCAACCGTACAATATTCTTTAGGAGTTTCGTGCATCTCCGAACAATAATTAGTGGTTTCGGGAAATGCGAGACATTTCTTGTCTGAACAAAGAGCTTCCCGTCTGACGCAGTGATTCTTAACACAGACGGCTTGCCTCCTCAAAGATTTCGTGGACTTCTTGCAGAAACGAACTTTGCAAGAGCCTCGAGCCACGACGTGTAGTGTACTGACATAAGAATTTGAGCCTGACTTAATGCCATGTACATTGCTGGTCTCATTCAGTGCTGATTCGTGACTAGAGGAACTTTCTGAAGAGCATGCTTCATTGTCGCCTCTGACTGTACATTTACATTTCTTTTGACAAAAATCATTTGTCTTTGATACTCTTGCCATCGAAGTGTGAACATTTCTTCTCGGGGGAATAGTTGAATGACATGCCCTTTTGGCATATATACATGGCGTGGCATGACAAATATTTGTTGAAGATGTACACGGCTTGGCGTGACAGACATTTGTTGAAGGTGTACACGGCTTGGCGTGACAGACATTTGTTGAAGGTGTACACGGCTTGGCGTGACAGACATTTGTTGAAGATGTACACGGCTTGGCGTGACAGACATTTGTTGAAGGTGTACACGGCTTGGCGTGACAGACATTTGTTGAAGATGTACAGTAATTGGTGTTATCAGATTTGTGTGCCGTATCATCAGTACTTGAACATTGAAAGGACAGGCATTTTTCTGCTTTCCGGTCTTTTTTTCGATCATCACAAGCGCCTCTGGCAGTTAAGCATCTTTTGCAGCTGTTGGGATTTTCACAGTAATTTTCATGAGCATCGTCCACTATAAAGCCACGTTGATTCCTACACTTTTGGTACTTGGAACTTTCAAAGAAGTATTTATCGCTTCCGTTAGATCTCCTGCAGCATGTTTCCACTTGCTCGTATCCGTAGTCGTCTCGCCCTTTACAGCATCGGGGCGGTGATTTGTCACAGCCTGCTTTGGTCTTAGAGAAAGTCCTTGACTTCATGGGCTGTGCTAGAGCCGTGTTACTCCTATTGGTGTTGGTAGACAGGGAGACGCTCACCGGGTAACAGCCATCTACCTCCCCACAACACGTGCAGTCCATCACATCAACATGGTCACTCCGGGGCGGCAAGGTAAACAGATCGTGATAAAAGTGGGACATCAGCCGCCTGAGATGACGCCCCTGTTTATTATGGCCTGGCACTGAGCTCATGGAGAAGGAGGACTCATAAAAATTGAGGTTTTCATCCCGCTGATGGTTTCTCTTGGTGCCTGTTGGACAATAACCTGGTCCGCTCGGGGAAACTGAGTTTGTTGTGCAAGGCACAGAATGGTAATTTTCTGTATTCCCTTTCGTATCTCTTGGTGATGAGCTGTGTACACATGTTGTACAATCTTGACACAGTGACGTTTTAGCTGCTGTACTTCCAAGGAACAATGAGCCTAAGAGATTCGCCGTCTGAATATCCAGATTAAATTTTTTGGTCTTGCTATGGTTGTTCTTCTTACTGCGCATGCTCACTTGAATGCTGCGCACCATTGTAGCGTTAACTTCCGTTAACCCTTCTTCGGTTATGTCCTTATGTCCTACGTTATCCGGATTAAATGGACTGCACTCGGATATTGGAGTCCGATTACTGTATGTGCAGTTTACACGCTGACATGATGGCTCAGGAGGTTTGCTGCACTGACATTTCACTGGAAGTGGCCGGTACTTGGTTTTATTTGAGTGCATGTGGGATATTATTGGTCTAGGAATTGTGTGACCACAGGTGCAGATGACACTAGAACATTGGGGATACATTTCAAAAATGATATCAAACAAATCAATAGGTAATTCATTTTTCAAAATACATTGATATAAAATGCGTAAACACTAGGGACAGCATTATCCAAAGTCATGTACATTCTGTATTTAAGTGAAAAATTAACTTGAATTTAATTTTACTGCTTGGAAGATCGCACTTTCTTCCTTCCATCCTTACACATACCATCTTTTCTAAATGTGAGTAAATTAATTGAATATTCTAAAGCTATTAGTTCTTTAAGTGTAAAGCTGATTTGAACTTTTAAAAAACTTTTTAAAAATTTTTTTATAATTTATTTTTAGATGTGATAAATGGTAGACGCATGCTTTATAGACTCGGGTAGTCGGGATTTCTACTGTTATCCAATATAACATACGTCATTCATTAGGCAACAAGTGTATACATAACTAATAACAAAAACTTGTGTTCAAACGAGATACTTGGAGGTACTTACTCAGTTCCTTTAGTTACTCTATGGCATGGGGGCTGTGTCCGTTGTGGTTTTCATTATTGTATAGGGGTTGGAGTGGATGAAGATGAAAATAAAAGTAAATTTATTAAAATATATTTCTTTATGAACATTTCTGCTATTACAACGGATATGCTTAATGAGAGCTATGTGTGGCTTAAAGTAGAATTCGTTTTAATTGGAAAAACTTTGATAGCTGATGTTAAGTTGTGATTAAACACCAGTTTTTAAGGAATTAAAAATTAGTTTGATGTAAATGTTGAAGTGTCTTGGACTTGCCTGATAATCTTGACCCGTTGAACAACAGAAAAAATCTGGCTGATGAAGTTCTTGTTCTTTCTTTAAGGCTGTGCTCTCCATTTTGTTCCAGACCTCCCACCATTTTGATTTCTGAAAGTACCATTGAAGTCAACGATAATCTATTACTGAAAAATCATGGTATGTTTGAAATTAGAAAAGGATAATTATATAATTATTGAACCAGCCCCTTATATGAACTGAGATAAAAATAGAAGCTTCTCGTTAATCGAACGCGCTTCGAAATATTAAGTTTTTGATCAGGGATTTCAGGGATTGTTTTAGTTTGGTAAATAAAATAAAAATAACGTATTTAAAAGTGAACATGATGAAATGTACTAACCCTGTTATATGGATGTGACCAGGAAAATATACTAGGCTCAGATCTCTCCTCAGTCTTCCTCTTCTTTTTCTTCTTTTTCTTCTTTGATGCCTTTCGTTTCTTGGCTTTGTCGTTACTCTCAGGGTTCGTCGTGTTAGGACCATTCGTGCTAGGGGAAGCATTAGGATCACGGAAGAGAAGGGAAGCTTGCCTTAGACTTTCTTCTCCAAATATATCATTTCCAAAAGGGAACATCCCAGGAAACAAGTTAGGATCCCAAGGGTTAAATGGATAGGGTGTTGGATACATATTGGGATACATTGGTGGATTAACGTAACCCTGAATAACATTTGTTGGTGCAGAAAACAGATGACCGGCCTGCTCTAAAGGACAGCAGACGATAGGCCGGTCAACTGTTAGTTTGTCTCCTGCAAGATTTGGAGGATATATTCTTGGCGGAGGCGGGGCTGGGATGCTACGGAGGAATTCGTCGAGTGGAATTACAAGGTCTTTGTGTAAGCCAGTTTTTAAATCCTGAGTTTCGTTGCCGTATATGAATGGATCGACTGACGAAGAAATTGTACTGCGAGGCTGCATATCTGGTATTATGGCATTGAAGGCGGCTGTCAAATTATCCTTAATGTTTAGTTGGTTAAGACTGTTTAGAGCATTTTTCCAAGAACTTTGTTCAGTGCTGTTCTCCATTTGATTAAAATTTTCGTTACTTTCATTCGAAATCTTAGACTTAGCGGTTCCAAACTCGATGTTATTAAGTGCAGTTCTATCTACTCCACCATTTCGTTCAATCTCACGTACTTTGTCCTTAACCTTTCCCTTTGGTACCGAGGCGTTTGCTTCTTCCACTGCCGATATAAATATAAACCCTTTTTCTTCCATTTTTTAAATTATTAAAAAATTTTTTTTTTCCTCTGAGGATTTGAATTTTAAGAAAATATATCTACACTACTAGTCTATAAAAGTTCCTGAACATTTTTCTTGTGTTCCCTGTAAACAAAAACACCACTAATTAATATTTAAATGTCACAAAACATGAATAGAAAACACAAAAATAATGAAATGAAACGATTGAAGAGCAACGCACACAACAAAAATGGGAAAGACTGATTCAGTTTTTTCTATGTATTTATTTATGCAAACTGAATATCTGTGTGTTCCTTCTTTTTAAAAAAAATAATTTAATTAAACTTTAAACTTTATCCCTGATTTTGATAACTGATGCTTTAGTCACAAATTTCAAAAACTTTTCCAAACTGAATCGAATTAACATGTCTTCAAATGAAAGTGAATGTGTAGCCTTATCAGTCCATAGCCTCAAATAATTAGGTCTTTCACTAGATCGATTCTTTTAGAGTCATATGTAATCAGGGGTCTTTAGCTCCCACAGAACCTCATCAAAAAAGTTAAGGAATGAGCTGAGCTGCACCCCTGATGTAGAAAATTGACAGAAATTTCTTTAGATCTGATGTTGGAAATACAAAGTTTCACGGATGCACGAGTTTTCCTTCAAAATTGTGTTGAGACGTGTTCCATAGACGGCATTTGATCAACTTGAAAGTTATGTTCTTGGAGGAGTCGCGGGAAATAATGCTTCTTATGGATTCACCAAGCGAAATTATTGTCTTTATGTTAATTGTGGAAATTTCTCTTTCATATTGGTATCGAATCAAGGTAGAGAGTCTTTTATTGTTGCAGACGTTTTTGCTGATAATGGGTTGTCAACATATCGATTCATCGTCACAGAAGTTTACAATTAGAACGATCCAGGATAGGAGTATTCTGCTAAAATTTACAAATTGTGTTTAACCCATTATTTACGAAAGGCGTATCGCGCATTGTTAGGAGTCAATTTGTTTCTTTTCCCATCGTATATTGTTAGAAGGACGTTACGGAAACTCTCCAAGCATTGTGGTTGCTGCAGCATGTAGGACAGGGTTACCCCCGTAGTTTTCAAGCGAATCAGAATAATCGATTTCAGAATCGGTCTCACTTAATTCCCTCGAGAGAGAGTGTTGGGAAACGGTGTCTATGTGAGACGGTAAGGTTACCACTTTGTCAGTGGCATTGTCTCTACCATGGAGAAGATGTTCTGCGGGTTCCTCTGCCCTTCGGGGAGATGATCTTTCAGAAAGAGGCAGTGTTTGTGGCGAAACTATATGACAAGGGGTGGAAGGTTCATATCTTGTAGACGCCGTGTTGTTATTGGACCGTTCTGTTTCATCATTCCAGCCAAATCTGCTGATCAAATTTGAAAGTTCTTTAGCTGGTCTGGAAGCGGTCGCCGTTTTTGCGGTCGTTGTTGCTGAAGCTGGGGAAACCGTGGCGTCAGATGATGCTGTGTTGTCTTTGGAAGCAGCTACGGGGCCGTCTTTCATCGCGGCAATGGTCGTAAGGGCGTTATCTTTTGCAACAGCGGTCGGGGCTGTGGAAGAAAATGTAGCCGCACTTGCTGCAGAAGCAGCTGCAAATGCGGCAGCTCCTGGTGCAGCAGTGGCAACACCAGTCGCCGTAGAATCATTGGAAATTGGCGTGGGGGTTATTGCATTGTCTGGCACATATCGTACATTAGACGAACGTTCACAGGGAGGAAGAACTGGGATTTCGCAAACTCCTGAGCTTGAGGATGCGGTTCCTGCTTTAGGCGATTTATCCTTTGCAGGTGCGCCTTTCTGTGGTGACTGAGTGCGGCCCTTTGGTTGAGCACCTTGAGATTTGCTTGTCCCAGGAGATGACTTGCCTCCTCCAGGAGAGGATTTCCCGGCAGGAGCTTTCTTCTGTGGAGATGCGCCCCGTTTGTCGGCTGGTTTCTTGGAGCTGCTAGGACTTTTGGATTTGGGGTCGCTGGATACTGATCGAGTCTTCGGTTTGACTTCATTGGCCTGCGGAGATGGTACCATATTATGCCCAGGCATGGAACCATACGTCGACATTCTGTTAATGTACATGGGTGAGATGTGCGCAGGTGAAGTTCTTATCGGTGCGATCGAAATAGGAGGGGACACGGCAGCTTTGTTGGACGGACTTTGAGTGAAAAATGATTTGTAAGAAGGACTCGTGGTCGACCCCTTCGATGGTGATGATTTGCCGGTTGCTTTCGTTGGTGAGTTTGAAGTTTGTTTAGGTGAATTTGACTTTGGAGCCTTGTAGCTTGGTGGAGGTGAGGACATTCTTCGAAATGAGTTATTCGGGAGCTCTGTGTTTTTCTGATTCTGTGTAAGGGTAGGTGCTGTCGAAAACATATTGCCAGGACTACCAGGGGTTAAGTTTGCGTCCAGCAAGTCTGTATCCATGGGGGAGGCCGGCAATTCTGTTGGTCCTAAAAAGGTAGGGGTTAAATCTGGGAAATCGTCAAAGGAATCTGCGGTAAATCGGTTTGAGGTAGGCATCAGTACTGGTGGCGCATTCGGTTCATATGCACGTGGCAATCTTTTTGTGTCTAAGAGGACTTGCAACTTTGGTGGATACAGAGTTGCTAATGAAGCGGACGCCGAATTTGATTTATCTGGTGACTCATCAACGGGGATAGTCATGTTCGTCTCATTGGAAAGTGCTGTTACTGTCGCCACGTTAGTGGTACTTTTCATTTGATAAGACCTCGGAGCTTTTGCCAGCATGGTCGGCGGGAGAATCTCGTCAGCTCTTTCCAAAATGCTCATCGTTTTACGTGAATTTTGCAAGTTGGAGCTGACAAGAGAAGCAGGGCTTTTCGTTTGTCTGGCGGAGGAAATCTTGCGAGGGTCTTTTTTAGGTTTAGCTACGGGCGATTCCTCTTTTTCTTTTGACGTGACTTTGTAGGACATTTTGTTCGCCGCTATTTTAACATGACTGGCTTGGATCGGTTTGATGGCGTCTTTCCGTGCAGCCGTGGGTGAAGGCGTCTTTTTGTCTTTTGATGCATTGGGAGACGATCCCCGACCTTTAGCCCCTGGTTTTGATGATTGGGAAAAGGATCGCCTAGTCACTTGGGATGTTTTCTTGGCGTCGGTTTTCTTTGGTGGTGCAGGTGGGGATGGATTGGCAGGTGTGTGAGCGACGTTTTCCACGATGGGGTTCTCACTCTCGCCTTCAGTTTGCTTCTGAAGCTGTGAAAGGGCCGTATTCACTTGCTCTGCGGTAGATGAGACTTTCTTTATCTGGTTCTTTCCCACGGTTCCCGAAGATTTTGTATCAACCGGCTCGCGAGTAGTGAAGAAAGAACTAATGTAACCGAAAGCTGCTGAAATGGTGCCTGGGGGTGGGGGTGGCTCCGGTTCGGGGGGTTTCTTTTTTAATGATGGTGGCTTAAATGATAATGAAGACGTTCGTTCCGTGGGAGTGTAGTCCGGTGATGGAATTTTTCGAGCGACGGGACTCAAGGTGCGGGGATTACTAATCTTGTCGTTGGAGCTGACTTTGAA
Source organism: Radix auricularia (assembly GCA_002072015.1). Classification (NCBI taxonomy): domain Eukaryota; kingdom Metazoa; phylum Mollusca; class Gastropoda; family Lymnaeidae; genus Radix; species Radix auricularia. The sequence goes on from MUZC01001596.1 coordinate 707,438, forward strand.
CGAGTTGACTTTAGTGGGACGCAACTCCTCTTTGCTGCTGTTTGTGCTGTCTCCGTCACGGGAAACTTTGGTAACTGGGGCCACGGGCAAGGGCTGCGGGGTCGACATTGTGCGACGATTGATAATTTAGTCGATAAAATACGAAAGATTCAGAAGTAGTCAGCGCTAGCTTGCAAATAACTGGAAGGATGACAGCTTGGACTTGATATATTATTGCTGGTTGTTTCTAACGGCGTTGTTGGAAAGACGGCTATCTCTAAATTCCTCCCAAGCAGATTCGGGTAGAATCTCCAAAGCTATTATCATCAGGGCTGAAATAAAATAACATAGATGAATTCAAACATGTTCACATAAAACAAAGTTATTATATTCAATATTACCGCAATGGAAACTTAAATGAAAAATGGGGATAGCCCTTTAAAAAAAAAAAATCCGGATGTGTTTTCAATTGAAAGGAATGGAGCATTCCCTGGCAAAATAAACATGCACATGGTACTAGTACTAGGTCAAATACATATATGGTAATTAACTAGGTTATATTTTTCAATACTGATGTTAAAATTTAATGTATTTTTATCTCATGGTTTCTTTTCTTTTAATTACACTCGATACTTGATTAAAATTTGAAACGTTAAAATTTTTTTTAATTCGATTTTTAAATGACTGTTCTTGCTATTATTTTAGTGAGCTATTCATCTAAGAAAGTCAGCGCAAATTCGAACCAATCTATCAGGGAAATAACATGTCATTGTAATCTAAATGGCTCTCGGTTTGTTTGTTTTCCTCCTTAAATCGACAGCAGAGGATTTTCCCCAAAGTATTAAATGCGACTAGTGTTAACTAAATGATATCATTGGAATTCGAATTTACGCCAATGAAATGAGAATCTAGTATCTTCCCGTCCCTAACACTAACACTCACTCTAGTAAACAAAGCCTAGACCCATATTCATCCAACAGACAAGGCAGCGTAGTTTGGGCTCACGGGCAAATTATAGGCTCATCAGGGATGAGAAAACTCTCCTCGCTGTGGAACTTTCTGGTGGTTAAAAAACAGGGACCACCTCAACAATACTCCGCCAGCGTCGAAACTGTTGCCGTTAGAGGGAAACTGAGCGATTCATCAAATACACCATGAAGATATTGAGTGTGCAGTGGCGGAGTGAGGAGAGCAAGGGGTATATATGTCCCTGGTACAGGGGCGTCAAAATGTTTTTTTTTTCGGCGAACGCGCAAAATGGAGTTTCATCAAATTTCAAAAGCTAAGCTGCCCCGGGACATGGGGAATCCAAATAAAGCAGTTTAGTTTTTGAATTGAATTTTTAAATTTTTTGTGTGACTTTTTTGTTTGCTGAAGTCTTCTTGCCGATGCGTTCGTTGTCAAAATCCAATTTTCTCCTCAATGTTAGGAACGAATTGGTGAGTAATTTTGTAAATAAATTACACATTAAATGATAATCATTAATGGAACTTCAGAATTTTCATAACTTTTGTGGTTAATTGTACATGCAAAAACATTTGGCTAAGATATGACTTTTACTGCGTAAAGTTGTTAATCGATTCATCTTGTTAACTGCTCTTGCTCTTAAAACGTGCTATTTAAGCATTCCAAAAATAATAAAGTAACCTAGGCATTTTTTTCAAAGATAAACATTGTATTGTAAACAATAATGAACCTTTCATTAATATAATGTATATAAATAGGATTTTTTTTTCCAAAAGCAAAGTGCCGTTTTATCTGAAGTTTATAATAATAATTATGTTACTGGAATCAACACCAAAATTAAAATTTAACCAAAAAAACAAAAAAAATATTGTAAAATATAGTCATTTAATTCATTTAATTTTTGTTGCAAAAAAATGTATCGATGAATGCCGCGACTATTTGCTATTATAAGAACAGTAAACGACTTTGTCTCAAACATAGCTGGGTGGGGATAAGGACAAGTTTTCAAAGTCATTGCGTAAATCTACTTATTTTACAATACTTACCCATTTCGACGAGACAGATTGTGAAGAAGACCAGAGAAGAGAGAATGGTGCCGGCTGCCGTTGGAAAAACTGAAGGAAATTCGGTTTAGGAAACTGTCATGGTCAAGGGATAAAAGTTCACCCGTGGGGAAAGCGTCTCAACACCATTTCGTGCGGACATACTTTCTTGAATAATGACGTCAGTTGGTTGTCTCGCAACACGTAGTAACTCCACATTTTGGGTGCAGGTGCGTTTAGGTGCTGTTTAAGCAGTTCACGTTAAGTGCGCAAATGGGTGACGTTCTCATTATTATTTTTTTAATCTCTAAAACAATTTGGCTGGATATAAAAAGCTTTCAATGGAACAGTTAACGCGGTCCTGCAACTTAAAGTTAAGGTAATGTACATCTACCAAAGTTTGAACATAATATTGAAGAAAGTTTCAATTCAATTAGATCTATAGTTTAGGAGTTGTGGAATACATTCAATACTTTTGCTACCAATGGGGCCGTCCATAAAGTATGTCAGATGGGGGAAGGGGTGTAAGAAAGTGGGACAGTTTGTGACAGGGAGGAGAGGGGGAAATCACGGTGTTCTATATTAAATTTTAATTAATCTTGTTGATTAAAAAAACAATATTTGTGTTCGACAGTGGGACGTACTTGGGGGGGGGCGAGATTTGTGACAATTTGTGACAAGGGGAGTGGGGGAGTTACAAATGGTCAAACAGAGCGTGACGAACTTTATGAACGGCCCCACAGTGATAATCAAAACTTCATTATCGATCGGAACTTACCTTCATAAATTTAGTATCGAAAGATTTTTTTTTTAATTCCAAGTCTAGATTTAAGAATTATTAGCTAGCGTGCTGACTCAGAAGTAACAATCTGATTATTCTCCCTTTGTATGTTAAACTTAAAGACTACAGACTATTGGCTTATTGGGAAAACAAGACAATTTTATAGTCGCATTAAACTCATTAGTTTCATTTGAACTGATGAACTCAAGACATTTTGTCATGCGCAGTGTAATCAAAGCGCTTTCCCAATTATTTTAATCACTAATGTCATTGTTTCTCAGCTTAACTTTTATCACCATTTTCGAAATGCAATTAGACTAGTTGTCATTGCGATCGACATGTTCAGTACCAATGAAGCCTACAATCTCTAAGAACAACAATTTAAGGAACAATGTTCAGTACTAATGATTAAATGAACCGAACATCTGGAAGAACAACAATCCACTTAAAACCACATTATTAAGATTAAATTTTCAACTACATCCCACACTAGAAAATTTTGCTACCGTAGATTATTCAGTTAGACATCAATATTTCGATCAGATACAGTTCATACACTTATTAACACTATGATAGATAGACATTCACACAAGAATTAGTCTGTTAGATAAACTATATATATATACACTATGATTAGACAGACATTCTCTCTAGAATTAGTCTGTTAGATATCCACAATATGATTAGACAGACATTCACACTAGAATTAGTCGGTTAGATATCCACTCTATGATTAGACAGACATTCACACTAGAATTAGTCTGTTAGATATCCACACTATGATAAGACAGACATTCACACTAGAATTAGTCTGTTAAGATATCCACACTATGATTAGACAGACATTCACACTAGAATTAGTCTGTTAGATATCCACACTATGATTTGACAGACATTCACAGTTGTCTTTTGGCAGCTACACATCCACACAGACTAGTCGGCTTGACACCAACATTAGGATTAGTCTAATTGAAATCCACACTTGATTTAGTCAACTTTATATCCACACTAGGATTAGTCCAATTGACATCCACACTTGGATTAGTCCAATTGACATCCACACTTGGATTAGTCAAACTGACATCCACACTTGGATTAGTCAACTTGATATCCACACTAGGATTAGTCCAATTGACATCCACACTTGGATAAGTGAAACTGACATAAGTGACATCCAAACTTGGATTAGTCAACTTGATATCTACACTAGGATTAGTCCAATTGACATCCACACTAGGATTAGTCCAATTGACATCCACACTATGATTAGTCCAATTGACATCCACACTAGGATTAGTCCAATTGACATCCACATTATGATTAGTCAAACTGACATCCACACTTGGATTAGTGAAACTGACATTAGTGACATCCACACTTGGATTAGTCAACTTGATATCTACACTAGGATTAGTCCAATTGACATCCACACTAGGATTAGTCCAATTGACATCCACACTTGGATTAGTCCAATTGACATCCACACTAGGATTAGTGAAACTGACATTAGTGACATCCATACTTGGATTAGTCAACTTGATATCTACACTAGGATTAGTCCAATTGACATCCTCACTAGGATTAGTCCAATTGACATCCACACTAGGATTAGTCCAATTGACATCCACACTTGGATTAGTCCAATTGAAATCCACACTTGGATTAGTGAAACTGACATTAGTGACATCCACACTTGGATTAGTCAACTTGATATCTACACTAGGATTAGTCCAATTGACATCCACACTAGGATTAGTCCAATTGATATCTACACTAGGATTAGTCCAATTGACATCCACACTAGTATTAGTCCAATTGACATCAGCACTAGGATTAGTCCAATTGACATCCACACTTGGATTAGTGAAACTGACATTAGTGACATCCACACTTGGATTATGCAACTTGATATCTACACTAGGATTAGTCCAATTGACATCCACACTAGGATTAGTCCAATTGACATCCACACTAGGATTAGTCCAATTGACATCCACACTAGGATTAGTCAAACTGACATCCACACTTGGATTAGTCCACTTGATATCCACACTAGGATTAGTCCAATTGACATCCACACTTGGATTAGTGAAACTGACATTAGTGACATCCACACTTGGATTAGTCAACTTGATATCCACACTAGGATTAGTCCAATTGACATCCACACTAGGATTAGTCCAATTGACATCCACATTATGATTAGTCAAACTGACATCCACACTTGGATTAGTGAAACTGACATTAGTGACATCCACACTAGGATTAGTCAACTTGATATCTACACTAGGATTAGTCCAATTGACATCCACACTAGGATTAGTCCAATTGACATCCACACTAGGATTAGTCCAATTGACATCCACACTTGGATAAGTCCAATTGACATCCACACTTGGATTAGTGAAACTGACATTAGTGACATTAACACTTGGATTAGTCAACTTGATATCTACACTAGGATTAGTCCAATTGACATCCACACTAGGATTAGTCCAATTGATATCTACACTAGGATTAGTCCAATTGACATCCACACTAGGAGTAGTCCAATTGACATCCACACTAGGATTAGTCCAATTGACATCCACACTAGGAATAGTCCAATTGACATCCACACTAGGATTAGTCCAATTGACATCCACACTAGGATTAGTCCAATTGACATCCACACTAGGATTAGTCCAATTGACATCCACATTAGGATTAGTCAAACTGACATCCACACTTGGATTAGTCAACTTGATATCCACACTAGGATTAGTCCAATTGACATCCACACTAGGATTAGTCCAATTGACATCCACACTTGGATTAGTCAAACTGACATCCACACTTGGATTAGTCAACTTGATATCCGCACTAGGATTAGTCCAATTGACATCCACACTTGGATTAGTCAAATTGAAATCCACACTAAGATTTGTCAAACTGACATCCACACTAGGATTAGTCAACTTGTTATCCACACTAGGGTCAGTTAGCTAGACATCCACATCAGGAATAGTCAGCTAGACATTCGCACTAGGATTATTATGCTAGATAATCACATTATGTAGTACTATTATCATCAAGACAAATCTCGATGTTTGTTTACTTCTTGACATTAACATTTGCAATAAGATTTTTGTGAGCTTGACTTCCACATTAGAATTATCCATCCCATTTGATTACAAAATATATTCCTTTCACCTGTTTAATTTTAGTCTTTTTTTTATATCTTCAACTTTGAGACAGCAACCCACCTCTTTAATGTTTACAGTTTCCTTTAAAACACTGCAGAGAATTATTACAGAGGCTTTTTTTCCCAATTAAATATGTTCCGACATCATTAACATGTTAGTTTTCTTTCAAATCATTTGAGAAAACAAAGATATTGCTATGAACCAACTAGTAATATCTTTGGTTTAATTATTTCTTGAATAATAAAGCGCTTTTGTTTTAGAAAATATAGCACACATTTATTTCATTCACAAAGCATTATAAAGCCTCTGTGGTAGTATGATTTCAAGTTTTAAAATTACTATACTATTACGATATCATACATACTTTCTTAATAATTTCATGTATCAATCTGAGCATGTGGGTCAATTTGAAAAATGGATATGGATTTCTTTAGTTAAAAAAAACAACTATATTTAATAAATACATGTTCAAATAGAAGCATTAAAACATGTGAACTTCTAAAATAAATTCAGAGGGGGGAAAGCAATAAAATTTATTATATTCTTTTTAATTTCAATTCAGGTCATTACAAAAAAATATATGGAATTCAGTGTGAAGCAAAATGACCACATACGGCAGTGACAACAGTTCAAATATCAATCAAATTTTTTAACATTGTCATATTAAGAAAAGTTGATTTATGATGTTATAAGACAATAATTTAATAAATCTTTTGAGATGGTTTTAACTACTGCTTAACAAAATTCTTTGCAATAACAAATTAATCAGCAAACTCACTTAACCAATGAAACCAACAGTCTGCTCTGGTTTACTATTACTAGGTTAAACTAACTTGTTATTGTAACTACTTTCAATAACAAATGCTTGTTTGTTTGGGTCTACAGAAAGATCTGTTATTTATTATAGTGAGTAAAGCATTTCTAAAACATTTTTATGTAGCCAGACTTAGCAATTATATACACAAATACTTTTATTCCTCCCTTTTTAGGAGATCTATTAACTTTTTATTTTAATTTTTTTTCTAATATATAGTACAAAAGTTTCCTTCACAGACTCAAAGAGTTTTGATTCTATTGAGGTTTAGCTGTGTCAAAGTAACACATATCAAAACAAGAACAGTTATCACTTTTTGTTCTCTATTGGCTGCTGGTAAAATGTGTTCTACTCTTTAAACTAAGTGACAAAACCTGTTTCAATGATATGCCAAAATATGTGCTCAATGCTTGACAAGTGAAGATATGCCAATAAGATAAGGCAGCTGGAGTTGGGCATATTGTGTGACTGTGATTGAGCAATGAGGCTACATCTGAACTTTCAGCAATAAAAATTGTTGAGAAATAGGCTGTGATTCATGTGGGTATGTCACATTTGTGCTGAGTGAAAATATCACAATAAATATAGATAAATAGTTGCATCTATTTACAGAAATGATGGCAATGTGCTGGAGTCAAAAAATAATTTAATGGAAAAATTAACTTATTCATCAACCAGAATAATGGTTGGTTGAGAGTCAATAAAAATTGTACATGGTTCAATCATTGACAAAGTTTTTGGTCAAGAATCTTAAAAAAGATTTCTGTCTGATATGGAGTACTGGTCAATGGTCTCAGTGTTGTTCAATGGTGGATCCACTGGGCTGTCAAGATTACACAGCTCTTTACTACAGGGATGACCTGGTGAAGGCAGATCTGAAGGGCTGCTGAGATCAGACATGTTTTGACTTGAACTGGATGCCCGAGACAAACAAGAACGCTTGAGTCTAGCAAAGAGTCCACCATCACTTCGACTTCGAGGTAACGACGTTAAAGGCACTACAAAATTTAAATATAATATTTTTAGTTAAAAGGGACATTTGAATAAATACTTATTATCTAAAAATTAAAAAGAAAATTTTAGAATAATAAAAAATAATGTATTTTTATCATTTGCATTCAGCTGCATCTGTTTCAGAGAATACCAGATATGACATTTAGTGTTACAACATTTGATTCACATTTAAAAACTGCATACATAATTTTTATTAAAAATGCAACAATAAAATTTCCATCAACAAATCTTTCAAATTTGTTTGTACTGGACAATAACATCTCTCAATTTATTTCAGATTCCAATATCCCTGAGTGTGATATCTCTAGGGGTGGCCGGATATCTGGGTTTGCGGCACTATCCAAATTTTCCAAATACTTATGGCAGATCCGGATATCAATGTAGTTAAGAATTATTTAAAATCAAATTAAATTAATTGAATAAAAGAACAGTTTTTATTAAGGTTATTACGGGTTAACCGGTCCAGAGATTGTGACCATTCCTATAACCATAACTAAAATTAGTCGGCAGAAGCTTATTAATCGGAGTTCATTTTTCATATAGTAAAACAAAAAATTTCATTACGAGAAAAAAATATTTCTTTAAAAAGTTGCAAGTATAGATATTATTTTACTACATAAGAAAACAAAGTAAGTTAATTAACAGCATGTTAAACTCATATTGTCTGAATAAAAGAAAAGTTTTTATTTGGGCTCCAGATCACAACATCTTGTACACCACACTACACATTCAGTACAACACTGTTCGCTTGGTACACACTACACAGTTCGTTGAACTTCATTCAGGTTTGTTCATTCAATTCATTGTAAAATGTTCACCGTTGACAGTGTCACAGTTTGTCATTGTATGGCTCCATATGTTGGATAATAAATATTTTAATAAGTAGTATTAAATACTAAATAGAAAGTAGTAAACTACACCTCCATAGCTCTTACACTTAAATCCAAAGATATCTGGATCCGGCAAATATTAGGGTCAAACTATCAGGATCTGGCAAATAGTAAAAAGTAAAAAGCCATACGTGGCCATCCCCCAGATATCTCCCATGACCCTGAGAATCACATCCCCATATCCCTGGTCATAATATCGTGATCCCTCTGATCATGGTAATCTATTTAAATTTCAGTGTTATCAATTTGATTACTATCTGCCTTCACATAACTGGCATTATCATTTGTTAAAATTTCTCATGAATATAATGGCATTAACATTAATACAACATTTTTAAAACAACTGATATTTGTACAGTACAGGGAATAATGAAAAATACATATTTGAGTTTTTATTATTATTGTTGTGCGAGTGCAATAAAATGCATTTACACAAAGTTGCACTTGAAAGCTCATAAAAACTTGCGCTTAGTCATGAATAAGCATATGTAGTAAACGAGATCTAGACTTGTAGTAATGGGTTCTAAGAGCTTTAGGAAAGATCCTCCTTACCACTAATGGACAGTTAAACAGTCTTTTTTTCAACGGTTAAGCAGTCCTAAAAAATTAGCAGTCTTAACAACCTTGAAAACTGTTGATCCATATTTGATCAATTCTCCCAATATTTAAATAGCATTTTATAAGTGAACAAACAAAATTTCTTCAAAATACAACAAAGGCAAAAAGCTCACCATGCACCAGACATCTCATATTGGTGTTCCACATTGATCAGAATCTTTAAAAATAAAAAAAATGGGTGCAAAAAATAAAGTAGCATTACAACAAAAATTAGCAGTGAAATTTTTGACATTGAGACATCAATAGTTTGAGGAACCATACAAAACAAAAATTGATTAACAAATTTGTTAAGAGATAAGTTGGAAGTTAGCATGAATTTTCTAAAATGCTGTAACATTTGCCCAAAGTGAAAGGCGAAAATTCTACATAACAATGAGATGGTCAAGAAACGAATGTTGATTGGCCGTTGACATTTAGTTTAACTATTACAAAGCATAAACAGTTCTAGTTCCATGTTATAACCACTACTGGCTTTATAATAAGTTTTTTCCTTAAAATGTTCCCCAAAATCTCAAAAGTACTTAAATTAATATGGACATTGCTGCACAGTAAGGGGTGGTGATACCCACTGTAAACAAAGACTTTTCCACCCACTTTCATAAATTTGTCAGAAACTGCTGAACATTTTTATAATTTGCAAAAAGCTGCCTGGTAAAAACCATCCCTCTTTTCTAACCCGAGTGTATGATTATGATCATGATTTTTTTAAGCAAAGTATACAAGATTTTAAATATAAAAATCAATTTTAATTTTTTAAAAACTAATTACAACTACAACGTAACAAAACATTCCATCATCTTAAAATAAAAATGCTGCCAAACTTTAAAATCATGATAAAATATTTGCAAATAATATTGCTAATATTTTTTAAAAATTAACTTAAATAATATGTCTGATATTTTATGTGATGAAATTTTTTTTTCTTTCAATTTTTACACATCTAGAAAAAGTTAAACACAAGAGAAATTATAACATAAACTTGAACCTTTTTTACTATCTTTGTCAATAGATTTCATCATCATCGCAATATTGACATGTTTTTCTTTTCAAATCTATTTTGAGAAAAATGTTTATAAGATTCTAAGACATAAAATTATTATATTAAACAATAAACAACTAGAGCTTTTTTCAATTCCATGAGGGATAGACCAAATGAAAATAATGACTACTTGTACCATTATCAATAGCAGTGACAATATTGACTTTTAACTTGTTTTTATGTATTTAACAAGTATAAATAATAATGCCATTATTTTTATACATAATTCCAAGCACATTAAGGAATAACATGGAAGGCATCAATGGTACTTTGCAACTAGGGTTGTTACTTCCCTTGACATTTAGACTTATTGTTCTTTACTAGGTGGTACAACAAAGATGGTGAATTGTTAGCCAGTATTGTTTACCAAATCTTGGCTCAAAAATGAAAGCAATTATTGCTTTCATTTTATCTAGAGATATTCTTTATTTGTAATATTATACAGAATTGGACTGGCAATGTTACTTCATTCAGTTGCAGTGTTCCATTGTGCATATTTCAAGCAACACTTATCTCCATAGCAGCACTATAGAATAGACAAGACCAACAATACTGATCAGTTTTGGGAGTAACCTTCCCTTTGTACCATGCTTACCATCTGAATCGATGAGTGGAGCTGTCTCTGCCTCTACACATGAGATTAAGTTGAGTTTCCTCAAGTTGAGGATAGAATCTGCCACAATCCTTGCAGTCTCTCTCAGGTAACCACCGCTGGTCACCATAAATATAGGTATACCTCGTGTGCGGCATTTCTGAAAGACGATCTGATCTCTTTCGATGATACCCTTTTGAGATAAATCAATATAATAGATAGAGTATCTTCCCTTGGTAGTTTCCTAAACAAGGATATTTTAAACAATTATTTCTATTTAAGTTTGCAAACTGACTGTCAGAAGTAAGCAACATAACCGTTGTCAACAAGTTTTACCTACACAGAGATTCCAGGTGACATCAGGGAAAATGTTAGAGCGCCTATGTCAATGGTTTTGTTTACCTGTGGAGTAATGGACAAGTTACCAAGTGGATCCCCCTCCAGGATGTCAGTGCCAGCATTGTAAACAACGAGGTCAGGTGTGAACTCATTCAGGGCACCCTCAACATTTCTGGGAATATACACCAACCTGGTACAGACTATTCAGTTCAACAAATATTTTTTTAAAATAAAATAGTTTTACTAAAATTCCTTTATTATACAGCCAATTTTTGTATTGAAAACCTATCATGAGTTCAAGTGAGATTTCGTTAATCTTAGGCTATCATTATGTATGCAGTCAATTTTAATTTTTGTAATGAGGAGAAAAGAATTAAATGAGAATAAGAATAAATTAATAAATTTCTGTTAGTTGATTATAAAACTGCAGTGTAATGTTGGTTTTTTTTAGATATGCTTCAGGTGATAGGTCGCTGATAGAGCCAACATACTACTTGATTTATGTGATGATATATTACCTTTTAACAAGTTCTAGGTAGGTTTCGTTGTCTGTATAACATCTTAATTCTACTTTACGTTTGATGGCTCCTGAAATATTAAGTTTTTAAGGAATTAAGAAATATAGTAAATTAATTAGTTCATTATTTACAACTTTGCAAATTTAAAAATCAGGTTTTACATCAAACTTAAACATTTTTTAAGAATTCCTTCCTCTGTTCCAAAAAAGTGCAATCAGCATTTTTTATTGAGAAATTCTGTATAGAAGATGTGAAAATAATTATTTTGAGATATGCAATTTGGTCATCCTACTTGACTGAACAAAATCTCTTGTGTTCATCAATAGCTGAGTTAAGGTATTTCACTTCTGGTCACCTCTAAATTAGTTTAAATATAATATGTAATCTTTTATGTTTATTTATAATTGATACTTAATATGCATTGATACCTTCACGTTAGACAAAATATTTATAAAAATATGAAATATTTTACAACATAATTTATACAAAATTACATCATGTACTGGTTATGTAATTAATATTAAATGAAATTTCATTAAATCTACTGTAAAAATTAAGTGAAAAAAATATAAATATAAAGTTAAAGAACAAAACGTTAATTCTTACTTTTAGCAAAGCCGTCATGAGGATAGATGTCTCGGTTGTAAATGTCAAGGATAAAAACTCTGGGGTCATCCATGAAGTCTCGCTCATGTCCATTTCCCTTTAAAGTAAGAGATAAAAAAAACTATTGGTGCCAACATTAAGAAGAAAGAGTTTGCAACTCACACACAAATCAAAATATCACTAGTGAGGTAAAAAACAACTAGTCAGTCTGCTCAGATTATGTCTAATTTAATTCAAATCATAATGGGACATAAAAAGTATGGTTATCATATCTCTGATTATTTCCAGTTTTCTCATTTAAATGAAAAAATATCTACTAGGTGCCAGGTGTACCATTTACATAAAAAACATCATGTATGATTTTTTTTAAACTTTGTTAGTCATGATACTTTGGATAAATGTTGACTGGTATGTGTTAGATTTATCAAATTTTTTAAAATTGATATATATTTTTTTAAAACCTTGATTTACTTAACTTTGACTAAATATTAATATTAAATATATCTACCTGGTGTGCATCCAGGTCTATGATCATGACTTTAGACACACCCTCAATCTTGTCAAAGGTAAATTTTATAGACAAGGTGATGTCAGCATAGGCACAGAAGCCTCCCCCTCTGTCTGATGAGCAGTGATGGAAACCTCCGCCAATGTTGATGGCCCAACCACGTTCCAGTGCTAGCTTCCCTGCCTAATAAGAAAAGAACAGCAGAACAAGGACGTCACTTCATTGTAAATGGTCATGTTCATATTTATATTTGTATATCATTGCAATTCTAGAAACTTTATTTTAGAGATTAACAGTCGACTCACAAGATACAAGTTTCAAATAATAATACTAAAGAATAAGTACTAATTTAATCACATCTAAAAATTTACTTCAATTGAAAAGGTATAAGGGTAGTAAGAGTGGTGGGGGAGATAAATAACGTACACACCATGATTGTTCCACTTGTCTGATAGCGAAATGGGCGGAGGACTTTTCTTTGCACTAAAAAGTTTGGTAACAGAGCAACTGGTGGAACTTCTGTTATTCCCGCTACAGTTAAACTCCACTGAAATTTTTTTTAAATGATAAATTAAATTTAAAATATTTTTTGTCTAATTAAAGCAAAAAAAGTTATTTGTTGCCTTCATTTTTCTTGTTGTTTTTTTAAACCAAATAATGCACATATTATTTCATAACTTGATAAAAATATATCAGACGTTATCATATGTTAACATTATCATTATAAAGAAAAACTTTAACAGTTGATACTGAAGATAAGATCAATGAATGCTTCAGGAAATTTAAAATAATCCCATCATTGTCAAAGTATATTTAATATAAAAGGCAGTATACACTTACTTTGATGTAGCTTTTACAATTTAAAAAAACTCATAAATTATGTTCACATTGATTAAATTTGGTCAATATTCCTCATATTTTTAATAGCTTTTTTAACATGACGCAAATAAATAATTTTCCATAAGACACAATTTTTAAAACAAAGCTCTGTATAGCACACTACACATGCAGGATATCAAAGCCACCTGACACGGAATAGGCAGAGGAATAATTGTTGGATGTATCCATCCAAAAAATGCTGTTTTGGTGATTCTGCATTTTGATTTTTTTTTTACACATAACAAAAAGCAATAGAAACTCATTATAAATACTTTTTTTATACAAAATCAAATATAAATAAACAAGATAATAAAGATTTTTTTTTTAAATGCTGCAATGACAAAGAAGATGTAGGACCTTATCTTTTGTTATCTTACTTTCTATAGATTCAGTTTTCAATTCATATTTTTTAATTGTATGAATTCATTTTAATAATACATGTAATTGTTCTACTTTCGAGGATTTTTCTCTCAATTTTTCATCACCATAATTCATTAGTTAAAACAATTTTTTGTCCTTTTGATATTGGGTTCAACAAAGGATGTAAATTTCTACTTGTTTTTAAATAAAATAGTCATTGCAAAACAAGCATAAATACATCATAATATTTGAGAGGCAAAATAAAAACAATGTCATGTAATTAAAAAAGTAAAGGGATTTTCATTAACTATTTCTTATTGCTTCTAAACTAACAAAGCCACTAAGTCCCAATGTGATAAACTTTTTTTTTCGGTAACAAACTACAAAAATTAAACTGCTATTAATCATTAAATGAAACTATACTCTCCTATAAATATATTTTATTGATGTAATGTTTTTAAAAAATTAGAAACAGAAATAAAAAGAAAATTGAAATAAAAACTATTTATATTACATGGTGATAAATATTTGACAAGAACATTCTTACATATTTATGGATTTTCAGCAGTGTAAAAGAAATATTTCTTTAAATTATTCTAATGTTTCCTAAATTATCTGATTTTTTTTCATTAGAAAATACATTCAGAGACAACAAAGATTGTACAAATTAATTTTAAAGCATTTTTACATGCACAGAGTTAGTTGTTTTTTGTTTTTTTGTTGTTGTTGTTTTTTTTCAACATGATGAAGTGTAAGAAAAACAGTGATATAACTAAGACAACATGGATGAAGAAAATACCTCATTAATCCCCTCCACAATATTAGTCAGCTATAGATAATAGTATACAATCAACGAAGTGGTATTAGAGTAGATAATTATTCAAATTCGACCCATTGATAGAATGCAGAAAATACAGCCCAGTTAAGCACCTTTGTGATCATGCACACAAAAAAGATTTATATGTTTAATTTTGAATGGATACATCCAGGCTGAACCGAGCCAGGGTAAAGGTAAAGAAAAAGAGTACATGCATCATATGTGGAAATGATTAAATTTAATGTCGGAAAGTACATTTGTAATAAGTAATTTTCATTTTCTAAAGTAACCTAAGTTTTTCATGATCTTATTCTATATTGTAATGAATTGGACTTCAAATGAAAAATAATTTTTTTAAAAATAAACTTTTGAAGTAAGATCTTATTGTAAAATATTAGTTCAGCTTTCATTTCTTGTGACTAGCTTTTTGGGTTTGTTTTTTTCCTTTTCTTTTCCCCTACTTCTTAAACCATAGTTAGTCTTCACATTTTGTGAAATTTAACTGTCTAATATAAATTCAATTTTATTTTTTCATAAAGAATACATGTAGCTAAATACTTTATTAATATTTTTAAGCCTAAGAATATATATTTCACTCACACAAATTATTGGTGCTTTACTCTACTTCTGTTATATAGCGTGCAAACATTATGTTATACATCATTAAAGAGTTGCAATACTTTTTCTTAAACTCACTCTCAAGCTGCATAAATATCTTGTAGAATGAACAAACTTTAACTCCTCATATGTTGCCTCCATAGGCTCTACAACTGTGTCTTCTCGCAACATTCCAGCAGCTGCAAATATTAACAAACATATTACATATAAATGGAATAAACAGTATCTCTAATATTTGAAATAAAATTGGAAATTTCAATGTAAATCAGAGAGCTCGTTTCTCAAGGGGCTATTATTATCTGATCAATATATGCTTAAAATTTTGCTACTCAATATTAATCTTAATGGGACATGCTGTCCTTTCAATTAAAAAATGAATCTTTCATAGATAATAGATCTAGTGATTTTGAATCACTTTCTTGGATACTTTGGATACTTTGGATTTCACCGCAGCTAAGTTTCTTCATTTTATTTTTTATTTTTATTTTCGTTTTATTTGTGTATTGTATGTTCGTTGAAAAAGGCTCTTTGCTGAAACGTTCGCTGTTTTGTTACGTCCGGTCAGGCTAACCCTTACCTTGTTTACGTCTTTTCCATTTAATTGATTTTGAAATAGCTTAATAAACATGGCTAGCTTTTTAGATTCCCTCAGCTCAAGTATTTCCTTATTATATTAAATCTTTTTCATGGCTGCTAAAACGTCCCCTCAGTCGCCTAATAAACTTTTGGTAGCACCGAGATATTCACATGAACTTTTGGTAGAACCGAGATATTTGCGTTTGAAAATTTGATGTTAGTAGGCCTACATAGAGTTAGAACCTTGTAATTCTGTACTTCCAACAAAACTGTCTCAAGATACAGCTTTCATATTTTGTACAATGATAGATTAATACATGGACTATACTCAGGTGGCTATAAATCATTTTGGTCACTAATTTGACTGACAACCTTGTTATTCTAAGGGGATAAAAATATTTACCTTTCAGGAATTCAAAGATTCTTCCCCATTTCCCAGCATCAAAAGGATGGAGCTTTTCAAGGCCACAGAAACTGATATTGTACTCTGAGCTATATATAATTGGCCATTGTGATGCTTTAACATCTGCTTCATATTGCTGACATTTAAATTTTACTCTCCTGTAAGAATTAGAGAAAAAGAATTAAAAATAAAAAATCTCCCTGATAAGCTGAAACAGATTTTCCTTAAGTCAATAATAAGACATCGTCCCAAGTGATTGATGATAAAAATTTTAAATTACAACTTATTAACAGTGCATAGAAGTTTGTTTTATATGTAAAGCCTTTCTTTATTTTTTTATTGTACATTTTTAAAGACATCTTTCTCATTAGTAAATATAAATAAGTTTCAATTAAAGATACATCAATGTGACAATTACCAGTACTCTAGTTAAATACCTTTCTACACCTTCTGGGGAAGAAATAAGTGCTTCTGCCATTTTTCCAAGAAATAGATGCTTAAGAAACAATCAGGCCTTGTTTTCATTTATTTTCAGCACATATAACTATGGAAAACAAATTGTCATAAAAAGAACATGTTGACTATATTTTAAATTTAACGTTAATCTTTGTAAATGTATTTTTATCAAAAGGAATTAGATGTTTTTACTTAAGGATCAATATATAAAGTATTGGATAATAATATTTAAATAATAATGTTAATTTGATCATGGAACAAAAAATTTGGATAACATTTTTTTTTAATTGGCCAAACATTACAATTTTTAGAAACTGACTGTGAGCTAGGACTTGAAATTATAGGACTTTCAAAGAGTAGGGTTCTAAATTTTTCCAAGGTGACCCTAACAAGGAATGAAGTTTAAATATTCTAAACTTAAAATGATTTAATTTATTTATATTTTTTACACTATTCCTCAAAAACAAAATTACATATAGGCATCAGTTCTAAAAATTTCATATAAAGTGTAAGTTCACACTTTACATATACCTTTGTCGCAAGACATTAAAACTGGACTTTAGAGCAAGTAAAACAGGTTTGTGATAGGGGGAGTGTCCGGCCATGTGTGATGTCTCAATGTTTTATATTAAATTTTAATTATTTTGTTAATAAAAAATATATTTTTGTTCGAAAGTGTGATGGAC
>MUZC01001596.1:725288-738885 GCA_002072015.1 Radix auricularia
CTTAATTTGGTTTTTGTTTTGTTTTTTGCTTGAACACTCTTTTAAAAACACCATATTTATTTGAACGGGTTTAAATTACAAAAGGGATGCACAAGTAAAAAAATGTAGCACTTTGTTTATTCTAGTTTAAAAAAATATTAAATACTATTTAAATAATAAATGGAAAAAATATAATAATTTATAATTACCCATTTATAATTTCAATTTACATTTATTAATTAAATTTATTGCTTTCAATTTCATTGGGTTTGATTTGGAACCCAATAAGCAGCCCACTGAAATTTTTATATTAAATTCTATTTAATTTAAGTAGTGTCATTTTGGTTAAAACCAAAGTCACTTTTAGTTTAGTTAGACTTTCTCGGGGTTAGACACTTGGCTCTTGGTAAATGCTAATAAATTACCCATACGAATAGGTGAGTATTATAATCAATAATTTTAAGATTTTTAATTGATTATAAATATGTATTATAATTGGTATGCCTTGTTTTCTTTAATTTGGGGTTATTTTCCTACCCCATGACTGTCCCTTGTACTTGTGTTGACTAATTGACAGTGGGCACGGCTTGTCACCCTCTTAACTCTTAAACTTAAAACTAGGGATGTGACGGAGCTGATGAAAATCGGATTCGGATTTGGCAAATATAAATCCGTTGGATTTGAATGCGGATTTGGTCAACACTTGGCTAAAAAAGGGAGTATACCAAGGTGTCAGTCCCGTGCCCCCCATAAAAAGAAGGATTTTTAAACACAAAAATAAGTAATTCAAAAACAATGCATATTGCAGTTTAAAAAGATAAACAAAATGAATGAATTTAATTTCACCAAAGTAATTTGAACCTAAATTTTAAAAAAGCTTAAAATCAAATAAAAAATTAAAACAATTTGACAAACAACATTTAGCAAAATTAAAAACTAAGTTCTTAAAATTGGAGAGTTATGAGAGTATTAAACAAAAATACTGTTTATTGTCACATTTACATGAAGCCTCAGTACTTGAAATTAATTAATGGCAGATTAAACTTCAAGAACACCAGTTTCTGGTGTATGTATGTACTGTACATGTTATTAACCATTACTATATAAATATATTTTCATGTAAAGAAAAACTTAAACGCTATTATATGTCCATTCATATCTATTCCGAGGTTTAGAAAACTCGGATGAAAACAAATTCGTGAGAGGGGTGTATCTAAAATACGTTCATGATTAAATACGACGTCTAATCTATGGACAGCCGAGCTGTTTTCTTTACGGAGTGTCTACTGCTACGACAAAGTAACGGCAGACAACCCGCGCGGATGTGGCTGGTGCTACGACATGTCGTAACGCCAGCAACATCCGCCCGGGTTGTCTGCCGTTACGACAAGTTAAGACATGTCGTAAACAATTTTCTGTATTTTCAATTATGCTATTACTAATACTTAAATACTAATCTATAATTCTCATAATGAAATATCATGATCACTAGATAAGCTTATTAATGAATTTTAAAGGATTAAAAAAAAATCTAAATTGAGCCATTAAATGAAAAACAGTTATAAATTTTAAAAAATTACTTTTTCTCAGCAGCTTCGCTAGATCAAATGTTAGTACGGTTGCTTCGGAAATTATATAATATTATTGATAGCAGGATCGAATCCCGACGCCGTCTTGATTTTTTAATATTTTTTTACATTATATTTATTTATTTTTTTTTTTAAATCATGAGTATGCTGATAATTTTTGTTATTATTCTGAAAAGCAGATACGCTGAATAAATCTGTTAAAATAAAAATATTTAGATTTTAGACATGTCGTAACGCTAGCAACATCCGACCGGGTCGTCTGCTGCTACGACAGTCGTAAAAATGTGATATGTCTGATATGTGCTTACTTACAGTTACGACTAAAGCTGTATTTAATTAGCTAATACTACTTTTTTTTTTTTTCTTCTTTTGATTCGTGAGTCGACACTCAGTCGAATTCATCAACGAAAAAGGTGAGGCGTGAGTTTAAAAAATGACTATAAACCACCACTGTTACTTAATTGTCTGGAAGATATTTTTGAAAAATTCTCTGTATTGAAGGCATCACAAAAAAGTGCTGAACGCATGCGGGTGAAGCATGATTTGAAGCCAATGTCAGCAAAGGAGGCATAGCGCATCGTACCCCGCAGACTTGCTCGTCATAAAAAGTGCAAAGAGAGGCGGGGAGGGGGGGGAGTGCTGAGAAAACGGACACAAACAGCAACACAAAGTAATAGTACTAATAGTAATAAGGGGGGAGGGAAGGTGAGTAAACGAGGAGTCCTGTGCGGTTGTTATTACCTGCCCCCCCTCCTCAATAGTAATAGTATTAGTAATAGAGTGAAAATGAGGTAGAAGGATGAATGGAATGGTTTCCTGTGACAAGTCTGCACACGGCACATTTTATTATTCCACACGAAACGAATTATTTTAGGCCTACATTCTTGAGATTGTGCGCGAATCGTTGCTTGAGGATTTTCATTTACGGCTTTAGGCTTTACGGTATACTAAATTTTAATGGATCGGCATCACTTACACAAGTATACTATATTATAGCAAAATCGGCTGATATATTTATAATCGGTAGACCAATGTTATATTAAAATTAAATCTATTTAAATAAATTTAGATTTTAGAATTAATGCACACACAAATAATGTCGTTTAATAATATATATGCGTATACAATATAAAGAAGAGTTTGTTAAGATTTAATTCTTTCCTGGTATCTACTGCAAAGAGTGACTAAAACTAGTCGTAGCAGAAGTTGCGTATGTCGTAGCACTAGTTTCCTGACTAGCGCTACGACATGTCGTAACGCTAGCAACATCTGACCGGTTCGTCTGCTGTTACGACAACGACAATCTTGTCGTAACACTAGCAACATCCGGCCGGATCGTCTGCTGTTACGACATGTCGTAGCACTAAGTTTCCTGACTATCGTAACGCTAGCAACATCCGACCGGGTCGTCTGCTGCTACGACAAAATTGTCGTAGCGCTAGCCACATCCTTTTCTTTATTTCGGGTTTTCGAAAGTCTCTAGGTTTTTTAATTTTAGTTTTGATTTCTACGGCCGTGTTTCATCTGAAAACGGTAATTCTTCAAATTCGAATGCGGCGGATTCGAATTTGCTAAAAAAACGTTGAAGTTCGAATGTCGTCGGACTCGAATTTGAACTTCGTCCCTTCCCTACTTAAAACTTTAGACTTTGTAGGCTATACTATATAATAACTAAGTCTTTATTAAAAGAAACGGGGTATAGGTGTACAAGTAAGAACTCTTAGCATAGATTAGGCTTGACTAGGACTAGACATAATCTTGATATCCAGACAAATGACAAAAGACAAGTCAAGATAAGTAACAAAATTACCAGTGACAAAACAATGACATAGAGTTAGAGTATGGAGGCAAAACAACAAGGTGACAAAAAAGACAAGAATACTCAGAAAAATAAGCTAGTCAGAAACTAGAAGGCGACAACTTAACTTTAACTCAAATTTACTTTGACTTTACTTTACTGTTTCCTTTTATTAACATTTATAATATGTAATATTTATTTAATATATATCTAAGTAATACTAAGTTAACTAAGCTAAGTATCTTAGGACTAATAGACTAATACTAATGAGTTTAAGTTTAATGACTCTAATGACTAATACTAATACGACTAATAGTCTACTAATAGTAATAGTAATAGTGTAATAGTAATAGTAATAAATAGTTAAATAGTAATAAAATAGTAATAGTAATTTAATATAGTTATAAACTTTAAATGGTAAGTTCTTATTTCAGCGCAAATTATTTTTCGCCTTTAAAATAATAGACATCACATAATCATGCTCATACTTTAATCTTTTGCCTGACTTAATTTTAACCACAATTCAATGACTGATTAAGTTACAACAATAACAATGGTTGGTAGGGATGAAGACAGACGTCTGGAAGTATTTCGGTAGTATTCTGAAGTTTATTTATTATTATTTAGTCTACTTCCTGTTTCAAAGCTGCAGTTCTCAATTAATGAAAAATGTACCCCTCGGGTACTTTTCTTACTTAATATTTCTCTGTATGTGTGCTTATAGGCCTTCAAACTATATACATATTTATAAGTTTATAGAGTAATTAACTATTCTTCCAAACAAGTCAATTACTATTACTTATAATTTGTGAAAGCTTTACTTTATTAATTTGATACATCTATAAGGGATTAATGCCTATATTTATATATTTCAAATAGGGAATATTGGTAGACCCGAATATTAATACCTTTTCCTTTTCAGTAATTTCAGGCACTTGACGTTTGAACAGAGGTGGAAACTTATGCCCTACCAAGTTTTCCCAAATTGACAACTGAGCGTGATTTGCAATTGCAATTCTTCTTTGTCTTTAGGTCTTAATGACTAATGAATATCCCCCCTAATAATAAATGTTCAAAAAAATGTTAACGATAAGACAATAGATTATTTTTAAAAATAAGTTAAATTAAGAATATTTTATGATAAAAATATAGGCATAGGAAATATTATTTTAATAATATTATTAAAATTAATTTTAAACTTCTGAGGTAAACAAGTAATATACTTAATTAAAGTAAGTCATATATGAGTAAGCTTTAAAAAAAACTTTTGTTTCAACACCACACAATTATATTATTTCCCTCAATTAAAATTTTGTAATATATAATGTTATTTTAATATTCTCTTATTATGGGCATTCAGAGGCAAAAACCCGAGAAGCACCGTTAAATCAGTTGCTCGATTATACTTGCATTTCAAAATACAGATTTCAATAATGAAACGAAATCGGGATATTTGTAAAGGATAATACCCTTGAGAACGAAATGTTTTATAGTCAAATAATTAAAAATGTGATTGATAAATGGCCTGGTAAAAAAAAGCTTGGTGTTTTTCGTTTAATGCCACTGTTTTTTGTTATGGGAGCTGCCTTAGAATTTTCTATGATTAAGTGGAAACCACTAGGGGTAAATTTTTGTAAGTTTTTGTTGTCTTCTCAGAGTCTGAGTCAGTCACTGAGTGTGAGTCAATTAATAATTAACTCAATTGAGTATACTATACATTATCATTATTATTATTCATTATACTACAGTCAGTCAGTCATTGACAGTGTCAGTCAGTGGCCTGAGTCAGTCTGAATTAGTATGAGTGATGTCTGATGAGTCTGTGAGTGTGACTCTGTCTGGTTCTCACACTAGACACTAGTCACACTCACTGCTTGGGCCTTGGCTTGAGCTTAAGCTTTTTTCTTTTGTATTTAAATTATATTTATATTATTAAGTTAAATTATTATTAAGTATTATTAAGATATTTACTTTTTTTTTTTTTTTTTAAAGTAACATTGAAATTGTAAAAAAAGATTGTTTAGAATCACTCTGTTGACTCAGTAAAAAAAATAGGATGTTGCTAGTGTTACGACATGTCATGGTGCTAGCCAGGAAACTACTGCTATGACATTTCATAACAGCAGACAATTCAACGGCGTCAACGGTATGTTGCTAGCGTTACTACATGACTGTTGTCACTGTTGTAGCAGCAGACAATCTGACAGGATTTTGCAAGCGTTACAACATTAACATATGCAGCTTCTGATACGACTAGTCTTAGTCACCATAACTATGATATTGTCAATGTTTTGTTATCTTAACAAACTCTTTGTATTTTATACGCCAATCAATAATACAACATTAATTATTATAGATCTGGGCTTATTTATGTGTGTATCAATTCTAAAATCTAAATTTATTTAAATAAATTATTTAAATAGATTTAATATTGGTCTACTGATTATATTATATCGGCCAATTTTGCTATGCTTGTGTAAGTAATGCCGATGCCAAGTATTAAATTTATTATACCGTATATTACAGTATATATGAAAATGTTCAAGATAGCAAAGATTCATGCACAATCACAGGAATATAAAACAATTCATTTCGTGTGGAATAATAATATCTACTGTATGCAGACCTGTCATTGAAAACCATTCCATTCATTTTCATCCTTCAACCTCATTTTCACTCTATTATTACTATTACTTTTGTTTTGTTCTCGTTGTTTCATTCATAAAAGTTGGCCGTGTGCAAAATTTATTTAGCTATTGGTTAAAATTAACAATTGTAAGTCAAAGCTGAAGGTTGAAAAGGAGTTATTAATTTTTTTGTACATTTTTAAAAAGGACAGTCCATTTTGTAGTGAGTCATATATTCATATAATATGTCTTAATGTCTATGTAGATGATGATCTGGAACTTGTAAACATTTCAGTATTGGTATTATCAGTATCAGAACTTCGTTTTGGCAAAAAAATATTGTTAATACCGACAAAAATGCATATCGGTAGACCCCTAAGATTTATTCAACATATCTGCTTTTCAGAATAAAAAGAACAAAAATTACAGTCACCAGCGCATTCATTGTGATTGGTTTAAGAAACAAACAAACACACACACAAAAAACCAACCTTTTTAAAACTGGACGGGAGCGGGATTCGATCCCACACGGTATTAACATCAACCGTATGCTACTGTCACTTAGTCTAGCGAAGTTCATGTTAGATGGTAATTATTTAAATTTATAAATGATTGTCATTAAGTGTACACCAATCAAGTTTCTTTTTACCTTTAAAATTCATTAATCAGCTTACATAGTAATCATAAAACTTGATTATGAAAAATATTGTTTAGTTTATAGTATTAGTTTTATCATAATTAAAATACAGCATATATATTTGCGACCAGTCGTAACTGCAGACAACTCACAGGGATGTTGCTAGTGTTACATCATTTTTTAGCTCTAGCCAAGTCTCGTTGAGTTGTCTGCTGTTACTTTGTCGTAGCAGCAGACACTTAGCAAAAAATATATAAATCAACATCTCAGTTGTCAACAGTGGACAACAGGAACAAAAGTTCTGTAGGTACTACTACTTTGACTTTGACAAAATATTTAAATGTTGTCCAATAGGCTTAATTTAAATAATGTATCATTTTAAAAGGCTTGCTAAGACCTTTTCAAAAACACTTGTTTTGTCTTTCTATCTTTAATAGAAGTGAAGTTAAGATTGATTGATTTTTTTGTCGATTTTTTTTTTTTGCCCCTTAAATAACCTATATAATTAATTTAAAAAACTTGCGTGTGACTTGTGACCCACATTTCAAAATTCTGTACTCTTTCCCTCACAACTTTTGTAATTTTAGAGATATAGCATGGGTATTGTAACTTGTCTTTAAGCCGCTTTCTCACTTGTAGGCAATAACTCTTAAAGCCCCAAAGAGTTGTAATGCGTCCCTGCCCGCTATTCCCAAAGCGCAATAAAGCATCCCTAGCACTCTCGTTATAAATGAGATCACAGAAAATAAAAACTCTTCAATGCTTGAAAAATTATGTATTTGACTTCCAGAAATGGCGGCTGTTGCCCACGCAAAACAGAAAGAGATTTAACGTTTTTTGAAGTAGTCCAAGAAACATACTTACAAACGTTGAGCCAGACAATGGTGTCACTTGTGGGGGTGTGATGGGGGCAGGCCGCCCCGGGTGACACCATCACAAGGGGTGACACAAAACTGTTAAATTCTATAAGTTCTCGTTATTTGGCGCTGGAAGACTCGGGGGAATTCTATAGGCATAGGGTAAGTCCTGAGGAGGTGACACCAACCCTAATGACACCTCTGGAGCCTGACGTAAATTATGATAAATCTCATCAAGTTTATCCAAGATATTCATTTATTTTTTAAAATGTTAAAAAAAAGTTAAATTTAAATAAATAATGCTTCAACAAAATGTTCTTTTTTTAAATTAGTAAATTTGCATACTATTATTACTATACATTTATGTTGCGCTTTCACTTGGGGGTCTGTGGGAAAGTTTTGATTATAAAAGGGATCCACGGGTTAAAAAAAGTTTGGGAACCACTGCACTAGAGGACAGAAGAACCAAGAGTAAAGTAGTAAAGTAGAAAGTATATATAAAGCAATTAATTGTAGTTTAGAAATACAACACAAATATAACTTAATACAACCCTCAGATAGACATAAGGATAAAAACACCTTTCTTATTCAGTATATAAAAACAAACACATACAAATTTTATTTCTTACCGTCCCAAATTTTGGTGCGGAATGTTTGCCTTATGAAACCAGAAAAGCCAACCCTTTATCAACATTTAAAACTCTTATAAGAATGTAGGACTAAAAACAAACCACAGATAAGCAAAGGACGAAATAATCTTCTCTATAGAAGGAGCGTCTGTAACAGATAAGATAAGATAAAGGATATTGCTAGCGTTATGACATGTTGGTAGTGCTGCGACTTTCCTTTTACTGTAATTTAAGTGTGCATGTAAGCTAATAACTTATTGTATTGTAAGCATTTATTTAAGCTTTTGTAAATATCGCTTTTTATTTCTCTATTCCCTAAGAAAAAAAATATTATCTCTATTTTTTAGATGACGTTTACATGAAAAAAGAAGCTACAAAAATAGCAGAAGAAGCTCTGAAACTTGAGGGTCAAAACTAAATAAAGTATGCACGTTCATTTTAAATTTCAAATAACTATCTCCTTTATTGCTTTGTTGAAGCATAGTCTAATAAATTAAAATATTGTCGCTAGTTACAGTTTGATTTGTTTTTTAAAAAAGAAACTAATATAACTTATGTTAGTTTTTTATTATAAGTAAAAGCTAATTAATTTTTTCAAATAAAATTAATTCCTCATTTTTGTTGTGTCTGGTCTTTATTGTACTATAGGCTTAATAAATCAGTCTATAAAAAAAATATGTTAATTTTAAATAAAAAAAAGGGTAAGACAAATTTAAAGCTCCACTTCATTGTTTATGCTTTAAAAAAATTACAAATTTTAAAAATACTAACATTCTAACATTTTTTTCTGTAACAGCAATAAGAAGTCATGCCTGCTGGTACATCTTGGCCACGTTATTTGACAGCCTGTGCAGCAGCTCTTCTCTCAATGGCTGCAGGAGCTCAAGTAGTTCACATGATATATATTCCTTTAAAGGTAATTTGTGTATTTGTACAAATTTTGTTCCATTTTCTTTTATTAAATTTGGAAAGGAATGGAGGTAATATTTACAACCCTTTTAATTATTTGAGATTTGCATACAGTTCTATAGGTTTAACAAATCATTTTGTGTATTTCTTTATTTACACTGTTGGCGTCCCTTAATGATTTTCAAAAATAGAAATAAATATCTCTATTAAATAAAATCATCAAATAACTATGTAACGAAAATTATTATTTAAATAATATAGGTTTTTAATTCAACAATTTTCAATTGCAAAACCAATAACATGTCATAGGTGGCATGTTCAACTATTAAGAGACCACTTAAGTGTCTAAAGCAGGAAAGATAAAAACAACATGTGAGCAGAATTTTTTTTGTTAGAATTTCTTTGTCTCTATTAAAAAAAAATTTTGTTTTCATTTTTTAAAAAAAAAACAAGCTTTCAAAATGTTGATTTTTTTCTAACAATTTTCTTTTATAGGACTTGGACAACAGAGTTGAGCTAGAGAAAGAGCGTTTAAGGAAATTAAGAAAAGAAATGAATAATTCTTCCCCTTCACCTCCTGAATCCATATGACTAATAATTATAACTGTGTACATAAACGGTGTTCTTGTTGAAATTATTTTCTTTTTAATGAAAGAAATGTTTGATAAGTTATAATAAAATTGTCTCTTTCTAAAAATCTAGGATCTTGTGATTTATATTTATTGAGAAGGTTATTTAATAAACATGTTCCTAACAAAAATATAGAGACATTAAATTTGATAAACTGCATACTCTGATATTTTTTCTTATATCATCCACCGTCTTATAGTTTTTCATTCATATTTGAAATTGCAACAGACTCAGATAATCTTATTCCTTTCATTTTCAGTGAATTATTTTTGGAAAAATAGAAAAACACCTTGCTTAATTCAATTCCTGTGTAATCCCTGTACTAACATACGGATGCGAAAGCTGGAAATCAACTAAATATATAGAAAAAAAATTAGTTTCATTCGAAAACAAATGCCTCCGAAAAATTTTAAATATAAAATGGAGTGATCTCAAATCAAATGAAACAATAAGAAAAGAAACCAACCAAGAATATGTGTCAAATTTTATAAGGAGAAGACGATGGAATTACATCGGCCATGTTCTTCGAATGGACAAGAGAAGACTCCCAAGTCAGGCCCTCATGTGGACACCAACAGGCAAAAGAAAACAAGGAAGACCAAAAGAAACCCTGCGTAGAACAATCATAAGAGAAAGCTCAACCATGGGTCTAAGAAATAACCAGGACTTGATACAATTAGCAACGGATCGTCAAAAATGGAAATCCATGACCTCTGCCCTATGTGCCGTCTTCGGCCCGAGAGGAAATAACTAACTAACTAATTCATTGATTAGAAAAGAAAGAATGTCTTTTCATTTTAAAAAATTTACAAATTTTTAAGAGGCACCTTTTAACATAGTTTGTAAAGTTAGTTTAAGAGTATGTAGTTTCATAAAAGTTCTACCAAATAAAAAATATTAAGGAAAAATCACATCAGAAATAATTATGTTTATTAAACAGTGCTATGGAAACGCATTTGTGTTCTTTGGAGTTTAACTAATTGTTTTTACCCGGTTACATCAGAGGGGTTAGTTGTAAATCATTGCACTTGGTCTCATAGGATAATTAGTGAAAAGTTGCAAATGATATTTTATATTTAAGAGTCCTTGAATGGGTTCAGTCTACTGAAAAAGTTTGGAATGTACAGCAACATCTCTTCTAGCTGTCACTAAAGTAAGATGACAAAAGAAGAAAAGAAATGGGGGTTGGATGCTAATATCAAAATGGAAAAAGCTGTGGAAAATATTACTTCTTACACACTTTAACTTACCTGTTGGTTTCTTTTATTTGCTAGGATAAAATATGCACTTCAATGGATGTAATCTAATGCATTGTAATAATTGTTTCATTTTCTAGTTTTTAGTAGATCTTATTAATGGAAAACTCCCAAATTCTTTAAAAACATTATATTAAGTTAACTCTTTTATTATTGGATACTTTTTAATATTTGAATTAATGAGAGAAGACACTTTTTAAAAAAAATTAATGAATTAATTTCTGCCAACTGCATTCTGTATCAAAGCATGATGTCTTTTATGATAATCTAAACATAGCGGACAGAGTATGACAGTATGAGGAAATCTCATTGGAGATAGAATAAAAATAAAAATATTTTTGAAACATAAACTACTGTCCAGCTGGAATTGTTACTAACTTAGTAGAATTAGCAGAAATCAAGTTTAATTGCAACTAAAAGCAACCATTATACTTAGACTATACTTAAAGTTCACTAGCATCTTTTCTGTTCAATGATCAAGTCTAGAGTAAGTAGAATTAAACTCACATAGTTAATTAGTAATTTATCCAAAAAACTTCTGGAAATAGATCAGTAATTTATACTTTTTTTTTTCAATGCCCAAAGATGGCATTAAGATGGTAATTATTTTATTACGACTGACAAGAATCATTATTAGTGTGTGCTATTTCCCCCCATAGGTTGAAAAATAAAGTAGATAAGACCACAGAGGAGATATTCAGCACTGCCTTTGGCAGTGAGGCGTGGATCTTATGCTCCAGATGTTAGTTGTTTTTTTTTAATAGTATCTGCCGCCTAAGTTGTTTGTGACGCAGTTTGGGAATGTAATTGCAGGATAATTGTCGAACTCAAATGTTTTGGAATGAAGACATTGGTTTAAATTAGGCCATTTGGGGAGAAGGGAGTGTTTCACAGAAACAGATCTATATCTGCTAATCAGGCTGGTCTGGTAGCAATGTTAGGTAGTGTCAATAGCTACTCGATCTTCTCTCGATGAAGAAAGACGACCGATGTTTTATAACTCTAATACCGTCTAACTCTTATTATTGTAGAAGAAAATGGCAACTAGTTGCAGAAATTGTATGCGGCATGTCTTCTTTTAGTTATTTTTTCTCCAAGTTCTTCCTTCTCCTCCTTTTCTTTTCTTCCTCTCTCTCCTTCAATCTCTCTCTATCTCTCTCTCTTTTGCTTTGCTCCATTACATGTGATATGTCTACTGTAATTTGCAACAATCCTTAAAATTCTATCGTCACAAAAGGGGGGGGGGCGGACATCAAAGAGTAAAATTCTGTATGTTCCCATTATTTGACACTGTCAGACACAGAGGAGGTCTTTATGGAAAGTTGTGATTGGGTGACACCATCAGCTACCGCACTGGGTGACACCTACCTTAGCGACACTTCTGGCTGAAGTAGTATAATAACATGACATTGATGAGCTGGTACCTATAATTGATTCAAGCTTTGTGAGTCTATAGTCTTGTAGATTCTTGATTTCTGTGATGAAAGAAGAATGTAAAGGAAAACAAAAATTATAATCCGTTTACAGCAAATACAGGTTGATTAGGAAGGAGATGAGGCAGGCCAAAAAGGACTGGATTGATAACCAATGGCGCACAGTGGAAGATAGCATAGCTGCCAGTAATACTACGACAGCGTATGAGACTCTAAGAAATCTCACCAAAAAAAAAACGCACCAGGTGACAGCTTCGATAATTGAAGACAGTAAAGGCCAGATCCTTACTGAAAACACGGCAGTACTAAGACGATTGACAGAATATTGCACCGAACTGTACAATGGTAAAACCAATCCAGATAGCAACATACTACAGGAGCAACAGAACAGAGAGAAGAATGATCCACCAATGGTTTTGAGCGAAGTTGAAGTGGCAGTACAGAAATTAAAAGGGGGTAAGTCGGCTGGAGTTGACAATATCCCTGCTTAATTGCTGAAACATGGAGGAGCAGAGGTAACAAAAGCCCTAACAAAACTCTGCCAGAAAATATTTTAAAATAAAATATAGAAAAGATTAGACGCAGTCGATAATTATACCCTTGCCCTTACTTAAGAAAGACAATACGAAACAATGCCAGAGTTATAGAACAATCAGCCGTATCAACCACTATACTGCTAAAAATTATCCTTGGCCGGCTGAGGCCAATATCCGTGGAATTACTGGCAGGAGAACAGGAAGATTTCAGACCAGGCAGAAGCACAATCGAGCAGATCTTCAAATGTCGCATGCTCTTAGAAAAACATCTACAGCACAAACGTGAACTCCATTACAACTTCACAGACTTTGATCGAGTATGGCGCGAGGGACTTTGGCAAGTGATGAGAAGTTTCAACATTGAATAAGGACTAATAATGGTGATAGAAGAACTATACAATCAGGCAAGCAATGCAGTTTTATTTAAAGGAGCCCGCCTGGGCTGAATTCTCTCACCTGTCCTTTTCTACACCTTCCTTGAAAAATCATCCAAGAAACACTCAGTGATCACAACACATCCATCTCTATAGGCGGAAGACCCTTATGCAACCTAAGATTTGATGACATACATCTTTTGGTTGGGAGCAGTAAAGAACTACAGGAGCTCACATACAGATCAGGTGCATATGGGATGGAAATAGACCTGCCAGCCGAATTTTTTTTAAATTTCGGCTGGCTGACATAATTTTTCGGCTGATATCCGGATTAGCCGGATTT
>MUZC01001597.1:14248-27737 GCA_002072015.1 Radix auricularia
GAGTAAACAGTTGTAATAACATAAAGTGTGATAGGAGAGTAAACAGTTGTAATAACATAAAGTGTGATAGGAGAGTAAACAGTTGTAATAACATAAAGTGTGATAGGAGAGTAAACAGTTGTAATAACATAAAGTGTGATAGGAGAGTAAACAGTTGTAATAACATAAAGTGTGATAGGAGAGTAAACAGTTGTAATAACATAAAGTGTGATAGGAGAGTAAACAGTTGTAATAACATAAAGTGTGATAGGAGAGTAAACAGTTGTAATAACATAAAGTGTGATAGGAGAGTAAACAGTTGTAATAACATAAAGTGTGATAGGAGAGTAAACAGTTGTAATAACATAAAGTGTGATAGGAGAGTAAACAGTTGTAATAACATAAAGTGTGATAGAAGAGTAAACAGTTGTAATAACATAAAGTGTGATAGGAGAGTTAACAGTTGTAATAACATAAAGTGTTTTAGGAGAGTAAACAGTCCTAATAACATAAATTGTGATAGGAGAGTAACAAGTTGTCATAACATAAAGTGTGAAGGAGAGTAAACAGTTGTAATAACATAAAGTGTGATAGGAGAGTAAACAGTTGTAATACTATAAATTGTGATATGTGAGAAAACAGTTGTAATAACATAAAGTGTTATAGGAGAGTAAACAGTTGTAATAACATAAGGTGTGATAGGAGAGTAAACAGTTGTAATACTATAAAATGTGATATGTGAGAAAACAGTTGTAATAACATTAAGTGTTATAGGAGAGTAAACAGTTGTAATAGCATAAAGTGTTATAGGAGAGTAAACAGTTGTAATAACATAAAGTGTTATAGGAGAGTAAACAGTTGTAAAAACATATAGTGTGATAGGAGAGTAAACAGTTGTAGTAACATAAAGTGTGATAAGAGAGTAAACAGTTGTAATAACATAAAGTGTAATAGGAGAGTAAACAGTTGTAATAATATAAAGTGTGATAGGAGAGTAAACAGTTGTAATAACATAAAGTGTGATAGGAGAGTAAACAGTTGTAATAACATAAAGTGTGATAGGAAAGTAAACAGTTGTAATAACATACAGTGTGATAGGAAAGTAAACAGTTGTAATAACATAAAACTCAATCAGATAAATCAATAAACAGTTTGACGTTTCTTGAAGTTTCCCGATATCCAGTCAATTTCAGCTCATATTCAGCTGAGTTAATAATATAAGTCAAAGGATCTTAATACTCTTAAAAGATATGTTAAAAATTAGTTCACATAAATATACAACACCAAAGAACTGATCACTTCAAAACATGACACAGTATCTAAGAATTATAAAAGTTATAACATGTTTACAGTCACCACTATCATTGTTGTTAACATCCATCAAATAAAACATGACACAGTATCTAAGAATTATAAAAGTTATAACATGTTTACAGTCATCACAATCCTTGTTATTAACATCCATCAAATAAAACATATGACGTCATTCTGTATTTATGAAATATGGATGAGCCGAGATTTTAAGAAATATTTTAGTTTAATGTTGGACAGATTTATGAGGAGTTTTAAAAATTCAAGTTCAAAGTATCAAAAATATTCTTACCTGTTATTCAGTCTTTGCTAAAAGAAAGTCAATGCTAAGTTATTGAAAGGTCCTTTTGCAAGTAACTAATTTTATGAAACATTTAAGCAAGAGAGCCATTGATAAGAAATTGTTTAAATCGAACTCAGTTCTTTCTGGTGGTATTAGAATCCTCACAATTTTTTTTAAAAAATGGTATCCCTTATTAGATCTACAAGGGATCGAAGTCAAGTGGCGAGCCACTTACATAAACATACTCATTATGCATCAAACCTCTTTCGCCGCTTATTCATCAATTGCGCCAAAGGAAAACATGACAGTAAATATATAAAATTTATAGCTTTCTAAACTGAAAATAATTAGGATTCGAAGAATTTATATTTGCTTTCAATTTACTTTTTCTATAAATAATATTTAGTTACATGTAATACATCCTGTAAGCGATGTGATTAAATAATACCTTGTTGCTTAGACTTCTTAATTGCAATTTAATTTCACCGAATTTAAAGATAATGATGTAATCTCATTAATATTTCCTATTAAGACGTCTCATTTACAATCTCATTTCAAGTAGGTTGAAAGCGGTGCTTTTTAGTGCGGTGTGTACGCTGAAAATTCAATTAAATTGCACGTTTAAGAACACGATAGAAGGATTTAAAATTTGTAAATAATCCCTAATATGTGAGTTCAAACAATGGACTGTGATTTTATTCCTATTAAAATATAATTGTTTCAAAAGTCATCTATAATTTACTCATGGCTTAAACCCTATTTTTTTAACACAAAGTGATAAAAATTAATAACAACACTAATATTCAAAAAATTCTAACATATATACAACATTAACAATCAAACAATTCCCACATACATACAACATTAACAATCAGACAATTCTAACATACATACAACATTAACAATCAGCCAATTCTAACATACATACAACATAAACAATCAGCCAATTCTAACATACATACAACATTAACAATCAGACAATTCCCACCTACATACAACATTAACAATCAGACTATTCCCACATACATACAACATTAACAATCAGACAATTCCCACATTCATACAACATTAACAATCAGACTATTCCCACATACATACAATATTAACAATTAATTTAAAAAACTGAGAGACAATAGTTAAAATCAAATATTTCTCCAAGGCAGACGGACAACGACAATAAACAGACAAAGTTTATACACAGACCATACAAAAAGTCATACATCTGTAACATTTAGCAAACACAAATAATACTACGTCTTTTACAGAGAGACAAAATTAACAATCATATTGATGTGTTGGAAAGACATCGCTGATATTAGACATTTCCAAATTGAAAAAAAAAACACAAAATATTTTTCAAATCTAACAGACAGACAACACTAACAATTATGCAAATTCGACGAAGTGATCGGCTAAATTAACAATTATACAGATCTGACAAAGTGACAGACAACACTAACAATTATAAATATCTGACGGAGTGACAGGTAACATTAAGTATTATACAGATCTGACAAAGTGACAGACAACATTAACAATTATAAATATCTGACATAGGGACAGACAACATTAACAATGATACAGATCTGGCAAAGTGACAGACAACATTAACAATTATAAATATGTGACGGAGTGACAGGTAACATAAGAATTATACAGATCTGACAAAGTGACAGACAACATTAAGTATAAATATCTGACGGAGTGACAGGTAACATTAAGAATTATACAGATCTGACAAAGTAACAGACAACATTAAGTATAAATATCTGACGGAGTGACAGGTAACATTAAGAATTATACAGATCTGACAAAGTGACAGACAACATTAACAATTATAAATATTTGACATAGGGACAGACAACATTAACAATGATACAGATCTGGCAAAGTGACAGACAACACTAACAATTATAAATATGTGACAAGGTGACAGACAACACTAACAATTATAAATATCTGACATGGTGAAGACAACATTAACAATGATACATATCTGACAAAGTGACAGACAACACTAACATTTATAAATATCTGACAAGGTGACAGACAACCATAACAATGATACAGATCTGACAAAGTGACAGACAACACTAACAATTATAAATTTGTGACAAGGTGACAGACAACACTAACAATTATAAATATCTGACATGGTGAAGACAACATTAACAATGATACAGATCTGACAAAGTGACAGACAACACTAACAATTATAAATATGTGACACGTTGACAGAAACATTAATGATACAGATCTGACAAAGTGACAGACAACACTAACAATTAAAAATATGTGACACGGTGATAGACAACATTAATAATTATAAATATATTTAAAAAAGTGACATACTACATTAACAATCAGTCAACACTGAGAAACTAACAGAAAAAACTAACATCAGAAAATATAACAGACAAAAAACAGAGAGTTGACAACAGACAGAAATAATCCCTATCATCACAACTTTTGTTGTTCATACAAAATATGAATTGCTATGACGTCATTGATCAAAATATTCTGATATTTTTTTAAAGAATAAGAGGATAGTAGGACATAATTATATGTTTACAATCAAATTGTTGTCTTCGCTAATAGTGCTAGAGATCTTACAGTGCATGAAATCACAACATTGCAAGTCAAAACAGGCATATTGTCGTTTAAATTTACATATTGTTCATTTATGTTACAATTCAAATTCTATCAATGTTTATTATGTTGATAACTATCAATTGACTCAAGTTATCTGAAAGAAATCTGTGAATATCTAACCAGATAATTTACATACGTCGATTGTATAAACCTTACACGCTTTCATTTCCGCTGGTTTCCTTTTATTTTTAGGTATAAAAAGTAGATCATACTAGCGTGAATCAAAGGGATACAAACACAAGAAATGACATTTAGAAAATACAGGAAACAATTTTTTTTTAAAAAATGCCTATTGGTTTCATTGATAGAAAAATCAATGTACATATTCAAAGTGGAGACTATGATTATTATTAGGCTTTTTATTTCTTTATTATAGGTTAAACGGGATGCTATAATGGTACACTAAAGTTTCTTAAGCCTTTATAATTGTATAATCTATACATATTAAATTACACAATATCTGCCAATAATGTTGGTAATTAAAATATTGCTAAAAACCACTAAATTAATGACGTCATTTACAAATAAAGCATAATAGTAATAAATAAAATAGGTCTATATTTACTTATTTTTATATTAACTTAAATATATATTGTTAGCAACCATTTATCAACAGTTATTTAATGTTATCATCTGCTATTTTAGCATCTGTACGTAAAATTATTGAAATGTGGTTTATTTTTAAATGATATTATAGACTTAAAATAAATTTTGTGATTTGCTATTTTGTTACATATAACAATGGAAGTTGTTTTTCCCGATATCGATGCATATCAAAGCTCCGCTAACCTTATACTTATGATGAAACTTAAAGTGTTGTTGTTTTTTCTATCAAACTTGCTTTTGATAATTAATTGATTAGAAATATATATATATTTTTAAAAATGATATGTTATTATAATTTACATTTGTATATCTCTTAATATTTAGGACGTGTGTTACTTAGTGTTATTATATGGACGTAACATAAAAAATGAATAGGTACTTAATATTTAGGACGTGTGTTACTTAGTGTTATTATATGGACGTAACATAAAGAATGAATAGGTACTTAATATTTAGGACGCGTGTTACTTAGTGTTATTATATGGACGTAACATAAAGAATGAATAGGTACTTAATATTTTGGACGTGTGTTACTTAGCGTTATTATATGGACGTAACGTAAAGTATGAATAGAAACTTAAAATTCGAAGCACGATCTTTGATTTTAAATTGTTTTTACATAGCATTAAAAGGTTCTATAGGATTATTAGAAGTGCTTTAACCTATATTCTGACCTGGCTCATTAAGGGACGCCTGAAAGCTTTCTTTAGTTTTCGTTCAAGAAAACCAGTCTATTTGTTCAAAGTGCTATGTCACTTAATCTCGATCGCCATAAATAGGGATACACTTTTATGAAATGTTTTGCTATTTTCAACAAGCTCATTTTACTAGTTTATGTAAAAATTATGTTCAAATTTATTTATAGTCGAGGTATCTTGTATAATAAACGATTTTAGCAACGCAATGGTCGCTAAAATACTTTCAAAGCTAAACATGAACAAACAAATAAAAATATTTAAAAAACACAACTAATGCCAATTTGATTAAAACATTTTTAAAGAATTGATGATGTAAAAACTTCTAATAAACGTTGATCAAAGTCAATATCTGGTATTTCTGCTAAGATGATTTCAGAAAATAATTATTGTTTCATATTGTCAATAAACTAATTAAAAATTTGTGAGTG
This sequence comes from Radix auricularia, assembly GCA_002072015.1. NCBI lineage: Eukaryota > Metazoa > Mollusca > Gastropoda > Lymnaeidae > Radix > Radix auricularia. Next base: position 20,206 of record MUZC01001597.1, read on the forward strand.
CACTAACCTCCATTTTTTTATTTGATTCACCGACATCTTGTCTCGACAACATAATGTTTATCAGTGAAATCAATTACAGGTTAACAGTTTTGTTTAAACACATGTGCAATGATGTCATGGTGATCATAATACAATTTTCATGGTGATCATAATACAATTGTCATGGTGATTATAATACAACGGTCAAAGGTGATCATAACATAATTGTAATTATGAACATAATACAATTTTCATGGTGATCTTATACAATTGTGTCAAATTAAATTTGAGTAGTTGATTATTTTTTTATTGAATATAACATAAAAGATGTTTCAAAACTATTGCATGTTTTTTTCTTTCTTTTAAAATATATTATTGCTTTCAAATGTTTGTATTACATGGGAGATTTTCTTTTTACAGTCTTGTATTAATTGTCATCTCTAATTTTTTTACCTATGACTCTCTGTATGCCAGCTAAGCACGCACGTCGCTCGACAACCATGTCATAAAAAATATAAGTAAAGTAACATTACATACGTCTTTGTATGTAACACTTTAATTAATGACTTACATGTCACTCGACTACCATGGCTCCTGACTTACATGTCACATTACTACCATGGCTCCTGACTTATATGTCGCTTGACTACCATGGCTCCTGACTTACATATCATAAAAATATAAGTAAAGTAACATTACATACAGCTTTGTAAGTAACACTTTAATTAATTAATAACTATGTATATTTTGGATTTAATTTCACTAGAAGAAATTATCTATTTGAAACGAGGAAAGGTTTTAAGAGCTACACTATCATCTAACGATTGGTAAAGTACACACTTGCTACGTGACTGATATACATTATATATAGTAGATATGAAAATATATCTAAATGTTTTTTCTAAGAGCTACGCTATCATCTAACGATTGGTAAAGTACACACTTGCTACGTGACTGATATACATTATATATAGTAGATATGAAAATATATCTAAATGTTTTAAGAGCTACGCTATCATCTAACGACAATTGTTAATGTACACACTTGCTATGTCACTGCTATCAATTATATAGTGTAAAGTTAAAAATCTAGCTTAATGTTTTAAAAGAGATATATACTAACAATAAATAAGTACTTTTAAAACTAAAATCAGTTGACTGAGAGTAGTCACATCTACTCTAGGAGATCGTGACTTGTTGACTGATAGTAGTCACCTCTACTCTAGAAGATAATGACTTGTTGACTGATAGCAGTCACCTCAACTCTAGGAGATCGTGACTTGTTGACTGATAGCAGTCACATCTACTCTAGGATGTCGTGACTTGTTGACTTATAATAGTCACATCTACTCTAGGAGGTCGTGACTTGTTGACTGATCGTAGTTACCTCTACTCTAGGAGATCATGACTTGTTGACTGATAGCAGTCACCTCAACTCTAGGAGATCGTGACTTTATCAAACCGCGCCTGGAAAGCCTTATGTTGAGCCCATCATCACTGTCAACAACCAGAAACTCAACGCAGTGAAACGCTTCACATACCTAGGCAGCACACTGTCACAAAATGTCACCATCGATGACGAAGTGAATGTCAGAATTGCCAGGGCCAGCTCCACTTTTGGCAGGTTGTACCCGAATGTCTGGAACAGAAGAGGCTTTACCATCCAGACCAAAGTGAAAGTATATAGGGCAGTTGTGCTCCCTACACTGCTTTATGCATGCGAAACTTGGACCGTATATCAACGCCATGCTAAAAAGCTGAACCACTTTCACACAACAAGCCTCAGGAAGATTCTGGGCATAAAGTGGCAGGACAAAACTCCATATACCACGGTACTAACAAGAGCTGGCCTCCCCAGCATCTTCACCCTACTAATGCAGTCACAGCTTCGCTGGGCAGGGAACCTAACCCGAATGCCAAATGAGAGACTACCAAAGAGACTCTTCTATGGCGAGCTCCAGGATGGCCAGCGGTCCCATGGTGGACAAAAGAAACGCTTTAAAGACACATTGAAAGCGTCTCTGAAAGCGTTTGCAATAAACCCAGACACGTGGGAGGAAGCTGCGTTGGACCGGTCCACCTGGCGCCAATCCATCCATGAAGGTGCCAAGACATGCGAGGCAAACAGGATTAACGCCGCAGAAAAGAAGAGGCAAGCCCGAAAGGCCCGTGCTGTCAACCCTCCAGGAGACAATCAACTCATCCAATGTCCCTTCTGTTCCCGAACTTTCCGTGCCAGGATCGGCCTTGTCAGCCATCTGCGCACACATAGGCAAAACAAGTCCCAGCAACCCTCGGATGACTAAAGTGGTCCTCGTCGATTCGACGGACGAACGAATAATAATAGGAGATCGTGACTTTTTGACTTATAGTAGTCACCTCTACTCTAGGAGATCGTGACTTGTTGACTTATCGTAGTCACCTCTACTCTAGGAGATCATGACTTGTTGACTGATAGCAGTCTTTTCTACTCTAGCAAAACATGCTTACGTCAATTTTAGGCACTCAGGTAATTCGCCCCACAGCCCAGCACAAGTTATGACATTTCAAACGTCTGAAGTTTGAGAAAAGTGTTCAATTTCAAAAGGGAGCTCGATTAGCATAAGTATCGTTTGTAATTATTAGTCTTTATGTTATATATTTTCACATCAATTATACTTACACTCACTTCTACCGCTCTATTAATAAACTCATATTGGTGCGTACTATAATAGAAGGGTTATATCTATATTAAGTGGGTTTTCTTAAAGTTAAATTTAATTTCTATTTTGCTACACATTGGTAATGGAAATTGTTTTTCACGTTAATGCTGCACCAAAAAGCACCAGTTCTTTTTAAATCAAAAAGAAATGTATTCTTTTCTTTACACAACTTCCTTTAGCAATTGATACTGAGAAACTTTTTTCACAAAAAATCAAGTTAAAAAAAAAAATACATATTTTATGAATTCAAAATGTTAAAGACTTTTGATTAGTAGTTGTATCTATAAATGTAAAAAAAAAATGTTTATAAACATAATAGTCAAATAACAAAACAGATTTTTTTAAAAGTTCTTTTTTTCCAAATAATAACAAACCATAACATTTTTATATTTATTTTAGCAAATTTGCCTTTTTTACTGTTTCAGCAGTGTATATTGTCGCCATCGGACGTGATATAGAGAACAAATCTATTTAAATCAAGTGCTAAGTCACTGGCTCTCGATCCCTATAAATAGGGATACAATGTCAATGAAATGCTAAGGATCTCCTACTTCAGATACAGACTGGGTCCAATTCAAAAAAAAAAAAAAAACAACGTGCTCGTCTGTGGTATAGAATATTTCTTTAAATCACTCATTTATTGTTGGCACAGATTCTATCATAAACGTGTCTTTGTTATCTACCATTAATGATATTTTATATTTTGTGGAAAATGGTTATGCTTCAGCTTGAAAAGACGCCATTAAACACCGCCAAAGTCACTAAAATAACTTCATAAACAAACCAAAGTAGTACAAATAATTGAAGTTTGATTAATTTAAAAAAAAAAAATTAGATGGTGTGTTGTGTACAGAAATAAATGAATCACAAAAGATGAAAAATGTCTTACAGAACTTTAATAAGTACTAAAGACACTTTATACATACTAAGTTAAATTTGAGAATAAAATTAGTTAAAAATATGGAATAAATACATTTTTCTCGCTGATTCCGTCAATTTATACTTTCTGCAGGTGAGGTTACAATAAATAAACGATCCGCCATGGCTCGAGGGGGAGGGATGGTGCAGCAACTTATTGAGACTGAAGAAGCTAAAATTACAATTGACAAAGCTTACCAGATTTTTAAAATAAACTTAAATATGCGTTTTGAAAAGAAGGTAAAAATTAAAAAAATATATTTTTACATAGAAGTAGAGTGCCAAATCTTGCTATCGAAAGCGGGACGTGGTAAGTTAAACGTGCAGCTTCTCTATATTTTAAGGCACAAACACATACAAAATGTTTGATTATTTAAAAGAAAATAACATATAGATCTACTGGATAAATCATATTTCCCTCTATCAATGACTCGCTTTCTCTCTCGCTCTTTCTGTCTCTCTATCTCTGTCTCTCTCTCTGTCTCTCTATCTCTGTCTCTCTATCTCTGTCTCTCTATCTCTGTCTCTCTATCTCTGTCTCTCTATCTATCTATCTCTATCTCTCTCTGGAGATTCTGATTGACGAATCAGGTGTGTTAAATAAAAGCACTTGGTGACGTTGTTTACATGTCTGAATATCCAGACCGTCTTGACATCTAACACCTTGTTCTGTACTAAGTCTCAGAATAGATATCTACCATGTTACATAAGATACACTTTAAGATAACAAGTATATCATTTTGATATGTACCATGTTACATAAGATACACTTGAAGATAACAACTATATCATTTACATATCTACCATGTTACATAAGATACAATTTAAGATAACAAGTATATTATTTTGATATCTACCATGTTACATAAGATACATTTTAAGATAACAAGTATATCAGTTTGATATCTACCATGTTACATAAGATACATTTTAAGATAACAAGTATATCAGTTTGATATCTACCATGTTAGATGAGATAAACTTTAAGATATTAAATATATAATTTTGAAAAGTAAAATAATTCTTCATTAGACACATTTGAAAAAAAATATAATTGTTTAATTTTTCAGGTCCTTCTACTTACACGGAAAGTTTCAGAATTAACCAAGAATGTATGCATTTGTAAAACTTTGGCCTAATTATTATTATATGCTTAATAAAAGTAATTTCTGTAAAATGCTACAAATGACTATTTAATTGGTTCATTTATTTTATTTGTGCATCAGTATTCCCACAATATGTGTACTTTCATATTGGTATTCGCAATTGACTTACTTGTACCAATGGATGAGTAGAGAACTGTTCAGCTTATCCAGAGTGATGTAGACGTCAGGGGACACTGCTACACTCACTGTTCACGTCACAAAGATTAAGTGAAACTTTGAGGTCAGTTGAATGACATGGAGGAACTACATTAAGGTCACAAGGAATATAAAAGTGATCTAAGAAAAGATCAACAATTATAGCGGCGAATACAACAACTCAATCGTCAACATACAATACATAATCTTTAATGTGTCCTTTACTCATGGCTCTCTTGATTTATTCAAACATACAATACCTAATCTTTAATATGTCTTTTACTCATGGCTCTCTTGATTTATTCAAACATACAATACCTAAAACCTTTAATGTGTCCTTTACTCATGTGTCTCTTGATTTATTCAAACATAAAATACCTAATCTTTAATGTGTCCTTTACTCATGGGTCTCTTGATTTATTTAAACATACAATACCTAATCTTTAATGTGTCCTTTACTCATGTGTCTCTTGATTTGTTCAAACATAAAATACCTAATCTTTAATGTGTCCTTTACTCATGGGTCTCTTGATTTATTTAAGCATAAAATACCTAATCTTTAATGTGTCCTTTACTCGTGTGTCTCTTGATTTATTCAAACATACAATACCTAATCTTTAATGTGTCCTTTACTCATGGGTCTCTTGATTTATTCAAACATACAATACCTAATCTTTAATGTGTCCTTTACTCATGTGTCCTTACTCACGTGTCTCTTGATTTATTCAACATACAATACCTAATCTTTAATGTGTCCTTTACTCACGTGTATATTGATATATTCAAACATAGAAGCAATGAAATATTTTGAGGTATAATGACAGTAGTTCATGCGAGGCGTTAATCCATAATGATAATACTGACATAGAAAGAAAACACTTAGTAAATAAAGCGAACACAAAAATAAGTAGTAACCATTGCTATTTGCTATAAATATTACCGTAAATATTCAAAAGGAAAGTTGTGATTATTATTAGGCCTTGTATTTCTTTATTATAAATTAACAGTTTTTAAACGGATGACAATGGTTCTATATAGTGTCTTAGGCTTTAAATAATTATATAATTCCAAATTACATAATTATTGCATGCAATTAAAGTTATTAAGAATAACTAAAAACTCGAAAATGATGACGTCATTTAGAAATAAATATTCATATTGTAAAAAAATATAGTAGAAGATACCTTTTAGTTATTTTTTATTTTTACCTGTATAATATTGCTGTTTATCATTTATTTATAGTTATTAATCGCTATTATCCACTATCTTAGTTTCTTTAGTTAAAACTAGGTAGATATATGTCAAGTTAGTGGTTTGATCTTCTTTACTCTCTTATATTATATATTTAGAAACTTAAGTTAAATGTCGCATTATTCTATGTTATTAACAAGACCGATTTGAATTGTTTTTTCCCGTTATTGATGCACCACAAAGCACCGCACATTTTTTATTGAAAAGGAACATTAAAGTTTGTTATTTTTATCAAACTTACTTAGGGCAATTAAATAATTAGACATTTGTTTTTCTCAACAAATAATAATAAATTTACAATTTAAAATTGACTCTTATTATTTAAGACTTTTGTTACTTAGTGTTACTTTTAAGTGTTTATATTGACGTAACGTACGGAATATATATATAAACATTAAAATTTTAAATGTTAAAATATATTTATATATAAGGTAAAAGAACTATAATATTATATTAAGTACTTTAACATATATGCTTACCTGATTATTTTAGAAATTACATACGTAACATACATAAGCCTCCCGACAAGTCTATTTTATTCAAGTGCTAAGTCACTTGATCTCGATCCCTTTACCTAGGGATACAATTTCATGAAGGGTTGGGTCTCTCCTACCCAAGAAGAAACTTAATTCCATTTTCAACAAGTATAATTAGCTGGTTTATGTTTCTCAAAGAAATTACGTATAGTTGACAAACATTGTATAACATTCTTATATATGATAAAATGTTCATGAATTGTTTGGTTTATACTAGCCTAGAAAAATATATAGTTCAATTTCATTTCAGAGAAATTTGGAATTTCTTTTAAGAATTATTTTATTATTTTTGAAGTGTATTGCATGGTAAAAGAGTCTTTGTTGTCTACCAGAGTTGATACTTAAAATGTTAACTAAAATGGTCATGCGTATCTTGCAAGATAATACTAAGCAACGCTTTCTTCGAATGAATTATATATTTAGGACAATAAAGAACAGATCAAAATGCAGATGTTAAAATATGTTAAAAAAACAATATTTTTTTGGTGCTTCTATCGATATAAGAGGTCTATGTTTGATGTACCCTTAACATAGGTCGTTGTTTTTTCTACCCTTAAGATAGGTCGTTGTTTGATCTACCCTTAAGATAGATCGTTGTTTGATCTACCCTTAAGATAGGTCGTTGTTTGATCTACCCTTAAGATAGGTCGTTGTTTGATGTATCCTTAAGATAGGTCGTTGTTTGATCTACCCTTAAGATAGGTCGTTGTTTAATCTACCCTTAAGATAGGTCGTTGTTTGATCTACCCTTAAGATAGGTCGTTGTTTGCTTCTAACTCACAAGAGCTATTTTGTTCTTCTACTCTTACTATAAGGGGCCGTCTATAAATGACATCAATCGTCTA
>MUZC01001597.1:27756-42642 GCA_002072015.1 Radix auricularia
GGGGGGGGGGGGGGGGGGGACTGAGAGTTTAAAAAATTGTGACGTAACGTAAACAATATTATAATTTAGATAAAAGCTCCACTTAAATATTCGATTTCTTGTAATTTATATTCATACGTTTTTCAACGTTTCACTCGTGTTACGATACATTTAGTGCAGTCTGATACTAAATACATATTAAATTGACAGTAAAGTTATTTGAAAAATGCTCATTTTCAAAAAGAAAATACGACTTTTAGGGTGGGGGGGTGGAAAGGTTAAACATTTTGTGACGTCATTCTAGACAGTATTTCTATTTTTTGGACAAAATTTATGGGAGTGGGAGGGGTTAAAAATCGGTATAAATCATTTGAAGTCATTAATGGACGGCTCCTAATTCCTTGCTTCTACTGTCAATAAGTCAATGATTCCTACTACCCTTCCGATAGGTCTTTGTTCTCTTGTACTTTTACGAAAGGTCCTTGTTCTCTTCTACCGTATAATAAGTCAATGTTTTCTACTACCCTTCAGATAGGTCTTTGTTCTCTTGTACTTTTACGAAAGGTCCTTGTTCTCTTCTAACGTAATAACAAGTCAATGTTTTCTACTACCCTTCCACTAGTCTTTGTTCTCTTGTACTGTAATAATAAGTCTATGTTGTCTACTACCCTTCTACTAGTCTTTGTTCTCTTGTACTGTAATAATAAGTCAATGTTGTCTACTACCCTTCTACTAGTCTTTGTTCGCTTGTACTCTTACGATAGTTCTTTGCATGCTTCTATCCTTATAAAGGTTTTTATAAGACATCTGTATATGATTAATTAAAGCTTGAATTTCTAAAAACTTCAAAAATGTGACAAAACTGACATAAAGAGTGATAGGAGAGTAAACAGTTGTAGTAATATAAAGTGTGAATGGAGAGTAAACAGTTGTAATAACATAAAGTGTGATAGGAGAGTAAACAGTTGTAATAACATAAAGTGTGATAGGAGAGTAAACAGTTGTAATAACATAAAGTGTGATAGGAGAGTAAACAGTTGTAATAACATACAGTGTGATAGGAGAGTAAGCATTTGTAATAACAAATCTTTTAATCAGATAGATTAATAAATTGTCGGAAGTTTATTGAAGATCCCGCTATCCAGTTAATATCAGCTCATATTTATCTGAGTTAATAACGTAAGTCAAAGGATCTTAATACTCTAGAAGATTATATTAAAATGTGTTCACATAAACAAACAACACCAAAGAACTGATCACTTCAAAACATGACACAGTATCTAAGAATTATAAAAGTTATAACATGTTTATGAACATGTTTACAGTCACCACTATCATTGTTATTAACATCCTTCAAATAAAACAAATGATGTAATTCTTTAATTATGACATACGAATGAGCCAAGATCTTAAGAAATATTTTTGTTTAATGTTTGACAGATTTATGGGGAGTTTAAAAAATTCAAGTTCAATGTAACAAAAATATTCTTACCTGTTATTTAGTCTTTGCTATAAGAAAGTCAATGATAATTTATTGAAAGGTCCTTTTGCAAGTAACTAATTTTCTGAAACATTCAAACAAGAGAGCCATTGATTAGAAATTGTTTTAATCGAACTCAGTTTATGCTGGTAAGAGAATCCTACCAAATTTTTAAGATTACAAGGGATCGAAGTCAAGTGGCGTGCCACTTGCATAAACATTCTCATTAAGCTTGACAGGGCGTGACTATCTGTTCATCAATTACGACAAAGGAAAACATTACAGTAATTATATAAAATGTATAGTTTTCTAAACTGAAAATAATTAGGATTCGAAGAATTTATATTTGCTTTCAATTCATTTCTTCTATAAATAATAATTAGTTACGTGCAATACATGGTGTAAGCGATGCGAAAAAATAATACCTTGTTGCTTAGACTTCTTAATTGCAATTTAATTTAACCGAATTTAAAGATAATAATGTGATCTTCTCATTAACAATCAGACAATTCTAACATACATACAACATTAACAATCAGACAATTCTAACATACATACAACATTAACAATGAGACAATTCTAACATACATACAACATTAACAATGAGACAATTCTAACATACATACAACGTTAACAATCAGACAATCCTAACATACATACAACATTAACAATCATACAATTCTGACATACATACAACATTGACAATCAGACAATTCCAACATACATACACCGTTAACAATCAGACAATTCTAACATACATACAACATTAACAATCAGACAATTCTAACATACATACAACATTAACAATGAGACAATTCTAACATACATACAACGTTAACAATCAGACAATTCTAACATACATACAACATTAACCATCATACAATTCTGACATACATACAACATTGACAATCAGACAATTCTAACATACATACAACGTTAACAATCAGACAATTCTAACATACATACAACATTAACAATCAGACAATTCTAACATACATACAACATTAACAATTATACAATTCTAACATACATACAACGTTAACAATCAGACAATTCTAACATACATACAACATTAACAATCATACAATTCTGACATACATACAACATTGACAATGAGACAATTCTAACATACATACAACGTTAACAATCAGACAATTCTAACATACACACAACATTAACAATGAGACAATTCTAACATACATACAACGTTAACAATCAGACAATTCTAACATACATACAACATTAACAATCATACTAATTCTGAAATACATACAACATTAACAATCAGACAAGTCTAACATACATACAACATTAACAATCAGACAAGTCTAACATACATACAACATTGACAATAAGACAATTCTAACATACATACAACGTTAACAATCAAACAATTCTAACACACATACAACATTAACAATCAGACAATTCTAACATACATACAACATTAACAATGAGACAATTCTAACATACATACAACGTTAATAATCAGACAATTCTAACATACATACAACATTAACAATCAGACAATTCTAACATACATACAACATTAACAATTAGACAATTCCAACATACATACAACATTAACAATCAGAATATTCTAGCATACATAAAACATTAACAATTCTAACAAACTGAGAGACAACACTTACAATCAAACATTTCTTCCCTCCAGACGTACAACACTAATAAAAAGACAAAATGGAAAAAGAGACTCGGGGCTAGGAAACAGCAGGTTGAAGACCCCTGAGATACGGCATTGATAATGTAAGGTAAACTGATTAGAATGACTTGTACTCAATTAAATTATGTAACAAATAACATTAACACGCAATATTCTTCTCTGTACTTCTTCGATACGCATTCAAGGATAGCAGTGAGGGAATCTGGTTACATACCAGAGCTGATGGAGGACTTTTCAACACTGCCCGCCTCCGAGCCAAGACCAAAACGACGGATGTCCTAATTCGAGAGCTACTATTTGCGGATGATGCGGCACTAACAGCACATACAGAATCTGATTTGCAAAAACTCGTGTCAAGCTTCTCCAATGCCTGCAAAGAATTTGGTCTGCAAATCAGCTTGAAAAAGACAAACATAATGGCCCAAGACACTCAACCTCCTCCTACCATAAATATCGATAATGAAAACTTGGAGGTTGTGGACAGCTTCACCTACTTGGGATCCAAGGTCTCCAATACACTGTCCATTGAAGAAGAAATAAACAGCAGAATTGGCAAGGCAGCCGCAACAATGGCTAAACTAAATAAGCGGGTTTGGCAAAACACCAAGCTAACGGAGAAAACCAAACTGTGCGTCTATCGAGCCTGTGTCATCAGTACATTACTATATGGGAGCGAGACATGGACCACTTATACATCACAAGAGCGTAAGCTTAACAGCTTCCATTTGAGATGCTTGCGCCGCATTCTTGGCATTAAATGGCAAGAAAAGGTGCCTAATAGTGAGGTCCTAACGCGTGCCAATACCCAAAGCATGTTCTCAATTCTTAGTGAAAGACGCCTGAGGTGGCTAGGACATGTCAAAAGAATGAGCCCCGGCCGCATCCCGAAGGACCTACTATATGGTGAACTTGCTTCAGGAAAGAGGAAAACAGGTCGCCCACGCTTGCGATTTAAAGATGTCTGTCAAAGAGACATGAAAGCAGCCAAAATACATACAAGTGACTGGGAGTGTAAGGCAGAAGACCGATCTACGTGGCGCACAGTTGTCAAAGAGGGCGTCATAATAGCCGAGGAGCGAAGAATGGAGGAGGCTGCAGACAGAAGAGCTAGGAGAAAGGCCAAAACATTTGGAAGCACAGAACTCGTGTGTAAAAACTGTGGCAAAGACTGTCACTCAAGGATAGGACTGCACAGCCACTCGAGAAAATGCAACCCAACCCAACGGTGATGCACCATCGTCTCGCGAGACGGAAGGATGCCGATTGAACATTAACACGACGTCGAACTTTTGTATACGAAAACTAGGCGTCCATCTTGAGAAGAACGTGGACATGAATAAACATAATATTTGAGTGGAGCAAAATCAGCGCTCATCACCTCATTACGAGTCTGACAAAATCCAGGTCTACTGAAATAACGTGACGTCAATCTGCATATTTAGTATAAATTCAACATAATAGAATGTTTTTAAAGTGGACCAAGTAACTGAGTGTTGAATGAGTTAATGTATAAAAACAGTGGTAAGTTTGTAACATGGACCAAGTAACTGAGCTTTGAATAAGTCAATGTATAAACACAGTGGTAAGTTTGTAACATGGACCAAGTAACTGAGTGTTGAATGTTTACAACAGAAGACGTTTTATCTGTACAATTCTTTAGTTGTATGTTGGTACTTCTTAGTACAATAACTTTCTTGAAAACAAATAATCCATTCACAATGAGACTATCACACGTGGTACACGTACATTTTCTGTTGTAAAATATACGCGCTGTACATTTCCACGTTTCATTGCAAAATAAAAAACGAGGTTCATGTATTGGATAGGAGACAACAATAAAAAAAAATAATAAATCGAATATTGATTTTGTGTTTTACCCAGGTAAGGAACATGCTTCGTGGCGCTTTACATACAAAATTAATAACATACATACAAGTTTGAATTTATTCAAAATACATTTATTTCATAACAACAAGAAAAAATATAGTACGTTACACATAAGCTAAGTTTATAGTGAGAAGATATGTTTTTTATTTATCTCTTAGGGTAAAGATTGAAGAGATGTGTCTTAAGTGCATTCTTTAAGACATATTTTTATATACAAGATTGGTATTGTGAATCTATCTTTATTTCTAACAATGTATTAATGATATCAAGGACATAATAGCATAGATATCTTTCCATTTCATCGGTTTGCGCAGATTCATGTCCTACTAAAAATTATTCCATATGATTTCCTTTATTTAAATATTCTACAATGTATTTAATCATTCTAAATGAAATTGTCATATTTGCAATTGCTGTCATCTTTGAACGCCTTTGACGGTAATGTTCAAAATAAACAAAGATAAAGTTTATCGTCTTTACTGTCATTTTTATGCTGTTTTTAAGAATGTAAATGTCTTCGATAACGTTTTGTAAATTTTCCATCCTTCATGCATGGAGAGTCTGGAGAGTTACCGTTGATGACTTCACGTACACCATATATCATGTTTTTGTAACAACATCTAATAAGCCTGGATATATGTCAATATCTGTTATTTCTGACGAGATGACGTCATCCATCTTCTTTTTAGTTGAATGGGATAGACACTACAGTGTGGCTCAATTGAATGGGATAGACACTACAGTGCGGCTCAATTGAATGGGATAGAAACTACAGTGCGGCTCAATTGAATGGGATAGACACTACAGTGTGGCTCAATTGAATGGGATAGACACTACAGTGTGGCTCAATTGAATGGGATAGACACTACAGTGTGGCTCCACGAAATAAAGACGTGTATCAGTGAAATTAATAACATAATAACATTTTTGTTTTAACACATACGCTTTAATAGCATTGTGATCATAATACAACTGTCATAGTGATCATAATACAACTGTCATAGTGATCATAATATAACTGTCATAGTGATTTTAATATAACTGTCATAGTGATCATAATACAACAGTCATAGTGATCATAATACAACTGTCATAGTGATTTTAATATAACTGTCATAGTGATCATAATACAACAGTCATAGTGATCATAATACAACTGTCATAGTGATCATGATATAACTGTCATAGTGATCATAATACAACTGTCATAGTGATCATAATATAACTGTCATAGTGAACATGATATAACTGTCATAGTGATCATAATACAACAGTCATAGTGATCATAATATAACTGTCATAGTGATCATGATATAACTGTCATAGTGTTCATAATACAATTGTCATAGTGATCATGATATAATTGCCATAGTGATCATAATACAATTGTCATAGTGATCATAATACAACTGTCATAGTGATCATAATACAACTGTCATAGTGATCATAATATAACTGTCATAGTGATCATAATATAATTGCCATAGTGATCATAATACAACAGTCATAGTGATCATAATATAATTGCCATAGTGATCATAATACAACAGTCATAGTGATCATAATACAACTGTCATAGTGATCATAATATAACTGCCATAGTGATCATATAACAACTGTCACAGTGATCATAATACAACTGTCATAGTGATCATAATACAACTGTCATAGTGATCATATAAAAAGAAACTTTTACAAATGTAACAAAGATATAAAACTAAAATGCTACCTCACCCTGGTTAGACCTATACTAGAATATGCATCTTCTGTATGGGACCCATCCACCAAAGAAAATATTTATAAGTTAGAACAAATTCCAATAAGAGCTGCCAGATTCATTAATGGAGATTATTCAAAACTGACAAGAGTAACACCGTTAGTTGAATCAATAAACTTTGAAACACTAGAGGATAGAAGAACCAAGAGTAAATTAGTAATTATACATAAGGCAATTAATTCTAATTTAGAAATACAACACAAAGATAACCTAATTCAACCCTCTAATAGACATAAAATTAAAAACACCTTTCTTATTCCATATTCAAGAACAAACACATACACGTTTTCTTTCTTTCCGTCCGGTATTCAGGCGTGGAATGGGTTTCCTGAAGAAACCAGGAAAGCCACCACTTTATCATCCTGTAAAACTCTAGTAAGAATACAGGACTAAACACAAACCATTGAAATACGTAGGGCGCAATAATCTTCTGTACAGAAGGAGCATCTGTAACATGTAAGATAAGATAAGATCATAATATAACTGTCATAGTGATCATAATAATATTGTCAATGTGATTATAATATAACTGTCATAATGATCATAATACAACTGTCAAAGTAATCATAATACAACTTTCATAGTGATCATAATAAGATTGTCAATATGATTATAATATAAATGTAATTAATAATCATAATATAATTGTGATAGTGATCATAATAAGATTGTCAATGTGATAATAATAAGATTGTCAATGTGAGTATCATAAGATCGTCAATGTGATTATAATAAGATTGTCAATGTGAGTATCATAAGATTGTCAATGTAATTATAAAAACATTGTCAATGTTATTATAATAAGATTATCAATGTGATTACAATATATTTCTTATTGCGATAGTAATTTACGATTGTCATGATGACAATAACATAAATATCTTTCTAATCGTAATCCATGTTGGCAGGCTGGTGGTTCTAATCCTAATCCATGTTGGCAGGCTGGTGGTTCTAATCCTAATCCATGTTGGCAGGCTGGTGGTTCTAATCCTATTCCATGTTGGCAGGCTGGTGGCTCTAATCCTAATCCATGTTGGCAGGCTGGTGGTTCTAATCCTAATCCATGTTGGCAGGCTGGTGGTTCTAATCCTAATCCATGTTGGCAGACTGGTTGTTCTAATCCTAATCCATGTTGGCAGGCTGGTGGCTCTAATCCTAATCCATGTTTGCAGGCTGGTGGTTCTAATCCTAATCCATGTTGGCAGGCTGATGGTTCTAATCCTAATCCATGTTGCCAGCCTAGTGGTTCTAATCCTAATCCATGTTGGCAGGCTGGTGTTTCTAATCCTAATCCATGTTGTCAGTCTGGTGGTTCTAATCCTAATCCATGTTGTCAGTCTGGTGGTTCTAATCCTAATCCATGTTGGCAGGCCGGTGGTTTACTTTCCTAATATCAACAACGTTGTAATACCTGGAATGACCTTCAAAATTATTCTAACCGTATTATTGAAACATTTTTATAAGATTAAATATGTTTAACAATTAATAATTACCCCTTATTGTCGGGAGCCAAATCAAGAAGCATGCCACTTAAATCAGAAAAAATTGTTTTGTAATCCAAGGCGTCGTGTGGTATTTTGCGTCCTAAAAGAATAACTTAATTATGTCAATTAAAAAAAAATATGTTTGTAGTTTTAATAATAATAAAAGGGAGACATTAGCATTTTTTAAAAACTTCTTAATTTAATTCTATTTTCTAGATTTAATGTACACCAACTGACACACTTTAGTAATACAAATAATAAGTTTAATGTTTAACAACAATTGGTCTAGTACACTCTTGCTACACTACTATCTAACAACAATTGGTCTAGTACACTCTTGCTACACTACTATCTAACAACAATTGGTCTAGTACACACTTGCTACACTACTATCTAACAACAAATGGTCAAGTACACAATTGCTACACTACTATCTAACAACAATTGGTCTAGTAAAAACTTGCTGTATCTTATATAGTCAAGATGAACATCTATTGTCATGTTTTAACAGATTTATTTATTGACAATACATATGTACAATAAAATTAAACGAATGAAAAGGATCCGTTAGTAAAACTAGCGAAGTGTACATGATCCGCCCATGAATTTGTCCCTTGTTGACTGATAGCAGTCACCTCTACTCTAGAGGATCATAACTTGTTGACTGATAGCAGTCACATCTACCCTAGAAGATCATGACTGACGTTATTTTTTCACTCAGGAAATACGCCCCACAGCCCAGCCCAAGTTATGACATTACTTACGTCCGATGTGTGAGAAAATTATTAGATTTTAAAGGAGAGCTCGGAGATAGCATTAAGTATAGATTTACAATTATTCTATTCTATGTTATAGACAATATTTATCATCATTGATTCATAAACTCACTTTTACCGCTCTATAAATAAACCCAACACGTTGGGGTGAAACTGTATTAGGTATGTTCAATTAAGTAGGTTTTTTCAGTGAGTACAAATAATGTTAACAAATTTTTGTGGGTTTATTTCAATTGACTATCTTTGTTACTAAATGGGTTTCCTCGTTAGCGATGAACCACCAAGCACCAGTGCTTTTGAAATTAATAGGATATTGATTTTTTTTAACACAACTTTCTTTGGACGATTAATGATTAGACCATTTTGTCATAAAAAAAAACAACATCCTTATAATATATATCTACAATATCAATTTTAAAAACTCTTCATGTTAATGCCTTTTGTTTATTAGCTCTTTGTATGAATGTAAAATAAAAAAATGTTTATAAAAATCAAATAATAAAATAGCTTTTAAAAATGTATTTAATTCGAATTTAAAACAAAACCATAAAATGTTTATTTATATTTTATCATATTTACTTACGTTACTGATTTAGCATATACGGTGAATCCTGGTTGTCTTTCGAATAGGAAACATATCTATTTCATTCAAGTGCTAAGTCACTTGATCTCGATCCCTATAAATAGGGATAAAATGGCAATACAATTTGAAGATTCTCATACCTCAGATAAAATCTGAGTCATATGTAAACAAACTTATTTCAGTAGTTTATAGAATAATTTTTAAAAATACAAAATTATATTTAACACAGATTCTATAATAAACTTGTCTTTGTTATCTACAAGAATAAATACTTCACATTTTACAGAAAATTGCAAAATATCGGCTTGAAAATACACAACTAAACAATTTACTAAAATAATTTCATAAGCAACCAGAAAAGCACAATAAATGAGATGGCGTGTTGTGTACAGAAATAAATGACTCAAAAAGATGAAAAGAGTTGTACAGAACTAAAGAAACTTTGGACGTGTCGAGGTACACTAGCAATAAGTACTAAAGAAACATTGGACGTGGCGAGGTACACTAGCAAACATTGGACGTGGCGAGGTACACTAGCAAACATTGGACGTGGCGAGGTACACTAGCAAACATTGGACGCTGCGAGTTACACTAGCAAACATTGGACTTGGCGAGGTACACTAGCAAACATTGGACGTGGCGAGGTACACTAGCAAACATTGGACGTGGCGAGGTACACTAGCAAACATTGGACAGGGTGAGGTACACTAGCAAACATTGGACGTGGCGAGGTACACTAGCAAACTTTGGACGTGGCGAGGTACACTAACAAACATTGGACGTGGCGAGGTACACTAGCAAACATTGGACGTGGCGAGGTACACTAGCAAACATTGGACGTGGCGAGGTACACTAGCCAACTTTGGACGTGGCGAGGTACACTAGCAAACTTTGAACGTGGCGAGGTACACTAGCAAACATTGGACGTGGGGAAGTACACTAGCAAACATTGGACGTGGTGAGGTACACTAGCAAACATTGGACGTTGCGAGGTACACTAGCAAACATTGGTCGTGGCGAGGTACACTAGCAAACATTGGACGTGGCGAGGTACACTAGCAAACTTTGGACGTGGCGAGGTACACTAGCAATAAGTTAAATTTGAGAATGAAATAAATATATTTTTCTCGTTAATTCCTTCAACTTATTATTAATAGTGTGTGTATTTCAATAAATAAACGTTCCGAAATTGCCGATAATGGGAAGGGTGGGGCTGGGGCAGAAACATTTTGAGACGGAAAAGCCAAAAATTACAATTGACAAAACTTACAGGTTTAAAATAAAACCAAAAACCTGTAAACTGCGTTTTGAAAAAAAAGATTTAATCATAAATATTTCTATACTAGATTGTGCCGGGGCGCGGTGGCGCCTGCGGCGCCCCCTTTTTAAGGGCGCCTACGGCGCCAACCTTTTTCAAAAGCCTAACTAACTTCTCCTTTTTTGATAAATACGAATTATTAAACTTTATGAAATGTATGCAAAGTATTTAATAACTAGATTGTGCCAGGCGCCGTGGCACCTGCGGCGCCCCCGTTTTTTGGGCGCCTACGGCGCTAAACTTTTTTTTAAAGACCAACGAACTTGTCCTTTTTTGATAAATACGAATTATTAAACTTTATGAAATGTACGCAAAGTATTTATTTAATAATAATAATAGGGGTTGTATTTTGCACACCGATGCACACCAAACAATGACGTCATCATATTAAATATTTTTACAGCGCTCATCAAAACACGATTTTTCAACTAAACTAACTGCTGTAGACAGTCGTACATCGCTCCTCAGCGTTTCAACTAAACTAACTGCTGTAGACTGTCGTACATCGCTTGCGTTATGCGTTACGTTACAAACATACAGAACCACACCACTGGGTGTTTATATATATTAACTAGATTGTGCCAGGCGCCGTGGCGCCTGCGGCGCCCCCTTTTTTTAGGCGCCTACGGTGCCAACCTTTTTTTTAAAGACCAACTAACTTGTCCTTTTTTGATAGATTGTGCCGGGCGCCGTGGCGCCTACGGCGCCTCCTTTTTTTGGGCGCCTACGGCGCCAACCTTTCTTTTAAAGATCAACTAACTTGTCCTTTTTTGATAGATTGTGCCGGGCGCCGTGGCGCCTGCGGCGCCCCATTTTTTTGATAAATACGAATTATTAAACTTTATGAAATGTACGCAAAGTATTTATTTAATAATAATTGTGCCAGGCGCCATGGCGCCAGCGGCGCCCCCTTTTTTGGGCGCCTACGGCGCCAACCTTTTTTTAAAAGACCAACTAACTTATCCTTTTTTGATAAATACGAATTATTAAACTTTATGAAATGTACGCAAAGTATTTATTTAATAATAATAATATTTAATAATAATAATAGGGGTTGTATTTTGCGCACCGATGCACACCAAACAATGACGTCATCATATTAAATATTTTTACAGCGCTCATCAAAACACGATTTTTCAACTAAACTAACTGCTGTAGACTGTCGTACATCGCTCCTCAGCGTTTCAACTAAACTAACTGCTGTAGACTGTCGTACATCGCTGCTCAGCGTTACGGATCCAGTGACTTGGACTATTATATTATTTATTGAAGTAGAGAGCTGCATCTTGTCACTATTAGGGTGACGTGCAGCTAGCAAACAGCGAGTTACAGATCAATGGGACTTGTTGCTGATGATGTAAGTTAAACTAATCGGAACGACGTATGTGCTAATTGAAAAAATGTAAAAAATAAAAGCTCACATGACGACGTACTTGTGTAGACGACGATTGTTGACAGAAACGAGCAGCTTCTCTATGAAATAAAACAAAACACTTAGAAAAAATGTTTGAATATTTAAGCAAAGTAATGGATACTGGATATATATGATATTTCTCTCTCGTTTACGCTTTTTGAATTCCCCTATCTCTCCCCCTCTATCTGTCTCTGTCGCGCGCTCTCTGCCCCCCTCTCTCTCGCTCCCTCTATATCTGTCTCTGTCGCTCTCTCTCTCTCTCTCTCTCTCTTCAGATTCTGATTGACGAGTCAGGTATGTTAAATAAAAGCACTTCGTGACGTCGTTTACATGTCTGAATATCCAGACCGTCTTGACATCTAACACCTTGTTCTGTACTAAGTCTCAGAATAGATATCTACCATGTTACATAAGATACACTTTAAGATAACAAGTATATCATTTAGATATCTACCATGTTACATAAGATACATTTTAAGATAACACGTATATCATTTTGATATATACCATGTTACATAAGATACACTTTAAGATATCAAGTATATCATTTTGATATCTACTATGTTACATAAGATACATTTTAAGATAACATGTATATCATTTAGATATCTACCATGTTACATAAGATACACTTTAAGATAACAAGTATATCATTTAGATATCTACCATGTAACATAAGATACACTTTAAGATAACTAGTATGTCATTTAGATATCTAAATGATACATAAGATACACTTTAAGATAACTAGTATGTCATTAGTATGTCATTTAGATATCTAAATGATACATAAGATACACTTTAAGATAACTAGTATGTCATTTTGGAATTGAAAAATTCTTCTTTAGACACATTGAAGAAAGTAAAATAAATGTATACTTTTTCAGTTCCTTGTACTTACACGGGTTATTTTATAATTAGCCCGGACTGTATACATATGTAAGGGTTCGTCCTTATTTTTATTATAGGTCTAATTAGTGCAAAACGCACGAATTGTCACATAATTAATAATTGATGAGCTTATTTCTGTATAATTCTACAAATGACTATTTAAAAAGTTCAATATTTTTGTTTGTGCTGCAACATTCCCACAAGATGTTTACTTCTATGATGTTATTCTAAATGGATGAACTTTTACCAATGTATCAGTGATGAACTGTTCAGCTTACCAAAGGTAAAGTAGAGGTCAGAGGTCACAAATACATTCACTGTTTACGTAAAGAAATTGAGTACATCTTTGAGGTTAGTTGAAGAACGGGGTCGAAATAATTAAAGGTCACAAGTAGTACAAATGTGTTCCGAGAAAAGATCAATAGTTATAGCGGCAGATACAACAATGCAATCGTCAACATACAATACCTAATCTTTAATGTGTCCTTTACTTATGGGTCTTTTGATTTATTCAAACATACAATACCTAATCTTTAATGTGTCCTTCACTTATGTGTCTCTTGATTTATTCAAACATACAATACCTAATCTTTAATGTGTCATTTACTAATGTGTCTTTTGATTTATTCAAACATACAATACCTAATCTTTAATGTGTCCTTTACTCATGCGTCTCTTGATTTATTCAAACATACATTACCTAATCTTTAATGTGTCCTTTACTCATGGGTCTCTTGATTTATTCAAACATACAATACCTAATCTTTAATGTGTCCTTTACTTATGTGTGTCTTGATTTAATCAAACATACATTACCTAATTTTAATGTGTCCTTACCATTGTTATTTGCTATAAATATTACTGTATTTATTCAAAGTGATAGTTGTGATAATAATTTGACCTTTTATTTCTTCATTATAACATAACATTTTTTAAACAGATGACACTGGTTCTATAAAGAGTCTAAGGCTTTAAATAAATATGTATTTTTGAATTACATAATTATTGCCTACAATTAAAGTTATTAAGAAAAGCTTAAAACAGAAATGTTTTGAAGTCATTTAGAAATAAATATTCATATTTAAAAAAAAGAAAAAGAAATATACTAAGAGACTCCTTTCAGTTAATATTTATATTTATCTTTATAATATTGTTGTTAATTATTTATGTATAGTTATTATTCGTTATTATCCCCTATCTTAGTTTCCTTAGTTAAAACTATGTAAGTAAAGTGTTTGTTTTGATGTTATGTATTTTTCTATGATATTTAGAAACATTTAAGTTAGATGTCGCAATATTCTGTGTTATTAAAAGTGCCGATGTGAATAATTGTTTCTTCGCGTTATTGATGCACCACAAAGCACCACACACTTTTTAATTTACGATGAACATTAAAGTTAGTCATTTCTATCAAACTTAGTAGATACAACTCTACTATCAATTAATTAGCTATTTGTTTTTCTCAACAAATAATAATTTAGTTAAAATTTAAAATTGACTCTTAATATTAAAGATTTTTGTTGCTTAGTGTTACTTTTAAGTGTTTGTGTTGACGTAACGCCCGGCTTTTATAGAAACATTCAATTTTGAATGACAAAATATATTTTAAAATG
>MUZC01001598.1:0-11592 GCA_002072015.1 Radix auricularia
GTCACTGATGGATAAGTCATAGTGACTAAACTCATAGTGTACTCACAGGCACATCACTGATGGATAAGGTGATCAAAGCCGAGAAGGAAGCGAGGGCGTAACTGTCCAGTGATCTGATTGACGTACGATTTAAGGACAAATATTTGATGTTGTAGAGGCCTGGACCTCTCTGCACTGGAACAAAGAGTTTAAAATATAAGATACAAAGTAAAACAATTCATAATCATTTTTTTTCTTGCAACACTTCATATAAACTGTGTAAATAATGCTGCTCACAAAGTGTGTAAATAATGCTGCTCACAAACTGTGTAAATAATGCTGCTCACAAACTGTGTAAATAATGCTGCTGACAAACTGTGTAAATAATGCTGCCCACAAACTGTATAAATAATGCTGTTCACGGTGGCATCCTCGTTTTTAGTGACAATTGGAGAAATTATTTTCTTCGTTCCACATACGACACCAGGTAGGCCTATATTGACTGATCCTCCAGGAGTTCACACGTGGACGTGTTTTAAACTTTGGAAACAAATGAGGACAGAGACCGTTGTCCATCTGGTCCACGGAGTTCTCATCAACATCGATGTGTTCATGAACAAGTCCCGTCAAAAATCATGACAATATCTTTGAAAATCCCTCAATGTAATTAACCGCTCTAATCAGTGGCGTCGCTAGAGGGGTGACACCATGAGCTACAGCCCCGGGGGACACCAACTTAAACTTCATTTACCACGAGTTATTGAACTTATTGTAACAGGCCGATGTCCCCGTTTTCTCACTTTCTCGTGATTGACCTAATTTTCGCTTCTTCATGGGCTTGTCTAACAGTATCCTCTTTCACACGATAATTCAATTCTTAAATCAAGTCCAGGAAAAATGCTCTTTAATAATGCAATAGGAAATATCTACACTTATTTTAAAGTATGCGACAATGTTTCTTTTACTTTTAGTTTCATATCTGTCTCTCAACTCTTAATTTCCTACCCTTCGTGTTCTCCTCGTGACCACACACTCGTGACTTCCACATTGGCCTCATTTTGACCCTGACACAACATTGCATTTCTTTCATCCACTTTTCTCACGTGACAGTTATCTACAGTTAAACTTCAATTACCACGAGTTATCCACAATTAAACTACATTTACCACCAGTTATCCACAGTTAAACTACATTTACCACCAGTTATCCACAGTTAAACTACATTTACCACGAGCTATCCACAGTTAAACTACATTTACCACGAGTTATCCACAGTTAAACTTCATTTACCACGAGTTATCCACAGTTAAACTTCATTTACCACAAAATGACTACAGTTAAACTTCATTTACCGCAAGTTATCCACAATTAAACTTCATTTACCAAGAGTTATTCACAGTTAAACTTCATTTACCACGAATTATCCACAGTTAAACTTCATTTACCACGAGTTATCCACAGTTAAACTTCATTTACCACGAGCTATCCACAGTTAAACTTCATTTACCACGAGTTATCCACAGTTAAATTTCATTTACCATGAGTTATCCACAGTTAAACTTCATTTACCACGAGTTATCCACAGTTAAACTTCATTTACCACGAGCTATCCACAGTTAAACTTCATTTACCACGAGCTATCCACAGTTAAACTTCATTTACCACAAGTTATCCACAGTTAAACTTCATTTACCACGAGTTATCCACAGTTTAACTTCATTTACCACGAGCTATCCACAGTTAAACTTCATTTACCACGAGCTATCCACAGTTAAACTTCATTTACCACGAGTTATCCACAGTTAAACTTCATTTACCACAAGATATCCACAGTTAAACTTCATTTACCACGAGCTATCCACAGTTAAACTTCATTTACCACAAGATATCCACAGTTAAACGTCATTTACCACGAGTTATCCACAGTTAAACTTCATTTACCACAAGATATCCACAGTTAAACTTCATTTACCACGAGTTATCCACAGTTAAACTTCATTTACCACAAGATATCCACAGTTAAACTTCATTTACCACGAGTTATCCACAGTTAAACTTCATTTACCACAAGATATCCACAGTTAAACTTCATTTACCACGAGTTATCCACAGATAAACTTCATTTACCACAAGATATCCACAGTTAAACTTCATTTACCACGAGTTATCCACAGTTAAACTTCATTTACCACAATATATCCACAGTTAAACTTCTTTTTCCACGAGTTATCCACAGTTAAACTTCATTTACCACAAGATATCCACAGTTAAACTTCATTTACCACGAGTTATCCACAGTTAAACTTCATTTACCACAAGATATCCACAGTTAAACTTCATTTACCACGAGTTATTGGGTTATTGCCGAGGTCCAATGACTCTAGCAAAGGGAGCCTATCCAAGACTTGATACGGGATCTCACTGAGTTGATTGTTCTGTAGATGTAGTGATCTCAGCTTGGTGTCGCTGTCAATGGAATTGATGGCAATAACTCAATACTACACACTTTATTCTTAAGCCTAAGCAAACAATATATCAGTATCAGTTATTTACATCGTTAAATTGTCGTTATAAAATATCATCGACTGTATCACAAACTCTAAATTCTAATTTTTCTTGATTTTTACCAATACGTTTGAAGTTTCCTGTAATTGAAATTTTATTTTGAGAATAAAAATGGTATTGTTCTAAACACCCTTTTTTATAAACAAAAATCGTAAACCCACGGGGAAAATAAACATTCAAAACACTGCAATGTCCTACCGCTACAGTTATCTTTCCATTACTTCCCATTGACTCATGATAAGTTATCAAAAGAGCGACATCCTCAGAGATACTGGCCTTACTTGAATGCTTACTTGTAAAACGCGGTGCTATGGATGTGGGCGATTCTATTATCTGACAGCCACAGGTGTCGAAGGTTGATGAGGTCACCGAAGAGATTGGCGGCCAGCGATGAGATCATGTTTTGACGTAGGTCTAAGGTGGACAAGTTGGTCAAACCCTGAAAGTAAACAAAAGGCTCTATTCAACACTGGCCTTCAGCTTTATGATTGATAATAAATGTATTAAATCTAATATGTGTTAAATCTAATAAATATAATAAATCTAATAAATCTCATAAATGTAATGAATCTA
Organism: Radix auricularia; assembly: GCA_002072015.1. Classification (NCBI taxonomy): domain Eukaryota; kingdom Metazoa; phylum Mollusca; class Gastropoda; family Lymnaeidae; genus Radix; species Radix auricularia. The sequence continues at coordinate 3,118 of MUZC01001598.1, forward strand.
ATAAAGCTAATAAATGTAATAAATCTTATAAATGTAATAAATCTCATAAATGTAATAAATCGAATACATCTCATAAATGTAATAAATCTAATAAATCTCATAATTGTAATAAATCTAATAAATCTCATAAATGTAATAAATCTAATAAATCTCATAAATGTAATAAATCTAATACATCTCATAAATGTAATAAATATAATAAATCTCATAATTGTAATAAATCAAAGAAATCTCATAATTGTAATAAATCTAATAAATGTAATAAATCTAATAAATCTCAAAAATGTAATAGATCAAATAAATCTCACAATTGTAATAAATCTCATAAATGTAATAAATCTAATAGATCTCATAAATGTAATAAATGTAATAAATCTCCATGTGACAGAGGGAAAGACTTGAATGTTCCGAACTCTAAGTGAGATAGATCAGATAGACTTGTCTAAACAACGAGGCTGTGATAACACAGGACAGGAATGACAGACTTCGGTCACAGAAATATAATATTATTTTGATGTTTAGTATTGACAAATAAATGCAAATATGTTCATATCCAAAACATGTTTTTCCGAAATACACAGAAGTAAACAACGGCAGATGGCATTAACCTGTCTGATGTCAACAAATGCCATTAACCTGTCTGATGTCAGTAAAAATGACATTTACCTGTCTGAGGTCAACAAATGACATTAACCGGTCTGATGTCAATAAATGACATTAACCTTCTGATGTCAATAAATGACATTAACCTGTCTGATGTCAACAAATGACATTAACCTGTCTGATGTCAACAAATGACATTAACCTGTCTGATGTCAACAAATGACATTAACCTGTCGGATCTCAACAAATGACATTAACCTGTCTGATATCAACAAATGACATTAACCAGTCTGATGTCAACAAATGACATTAACATGTCTGATGTCAACAAATGACATTAACCTGTCTGATGTCAATAAATGACATTAACCTGTCTGATGTCAACAAATGACATTAACCTGTCTGATGTCAACAAATGACATTAACCTGTCTGATGTCAATAAATGACTTTAACCTGTCTGATGTCAACAAATGACATTAACCTGTCTGATGTCAACAAATGACATTTACCTGTCTGAGGTCGACAAATGACATTAACCTGTCTGATATCAAAAAATGACATTTACCTGTCTGATGTCAACAAATGACATTAACCTGTCTGATGTCAACAAATGACATTAACCTGTCTGATCTCAACAAATGACATTTACCTGTCTGATCTCAACAAATGACATTAACCTGTCTGATCTCAACAAATGACATTTACCTGTCTGATGTCAACAAATGACATTAACCTGTCTGATCTCAACAAATGACATTAACCTGTCTGATCTCAACAAATGACATTTACCTGTATGATGTCAACAAATGACATTAACCTGTCTGATCTCAACAAATGACATTTACCTGTCTGATCTCAACAAATGACATTAACCTGTCTGATGTCAACAAATGACATTAACCTGTCTGATGTAAACAAATGATATTTACCTGTCTGATGTCAACAAAGGACATTAACCTGTCTGATGTCAACAAATGACATTAACCTGTCTGATGTCAACAAATGACATTAACCTGTCTGATGTCAACAAATGACAGTAATCTGTCTGATGTCAACAAATAACATTAACCTGTCTGATGTCAACAAATGCCATTAACCTGTCTGATGTCAACAAATGACATTAACCTGTCTGATGTCAACTAATGACATTAACATGTCTGATGTCAACAAATGACATTTATCTGTCTGATGTCAACAAATTACCTTGAACGTGGTGTGGCCGTCCAGTGATTTCAGTTTGTTGTAACTAAGGTCAAGGACTTCCAGGTGCGTGTGATCGTCCACAGAGTTCGGGCCAAGCTCCTCAAGTTCACAATGGGACAGATCCAGAACACGGAGGGACGGCATCCAAGGCCCTAAGATCACGTCGTCAGGCAGACGGCCCAAAGGATTGTAACTCAGGTTTAGCTTCAGCAGAGAATTGGCCCCTGTTGGTGTGAGTCAAATAGAGGATAGGTTTAGCTTCAGCAGAGAATTGGGCCCTGTTGGTGTGAGTCAAATAGAGGACCAGATTTAGCTTCAGCAGAGAATTGGCCCCTGTTGGTGAGAGTCAAATAGAGGATCTGGTTTAGCTTCAGCAGAAAATTGGGCCCTGTTGGTGTGAGTCAAATAGAGGACCTGGTTTAGCTTCAGCAGAGAATTGGCCCCTGTTGGTGTGAGTCAAATACAGTAGATGAGGGGTTTAGCTTCAGCAGAGAATTGGGCCATGTTGGTGTGAGTCAAATAGAGGACCTGGTTTAGCTTCAGCAGAGAATTGGCCCCTGTTGGTGTGAGTCAAATAGAGGATAGGTTTAGCTTCAGCAGAGAATTGGCCCCTGTTGGTGTGAGTCAAATAGAGTAGATGAGGGGTATAGCTTCAGCAGAGAATTAGCCCCTGTTGGTGTGAGTCAAATAGAGTAGAGGAGGGGTTTAGCTTCAGCAGAGAATTGGGCCCTGTTGGTGTGAGTCAAATAGAGTAGAGGACCAAATTTAGCTTCAGCAGAGAATTGCCCCCCGTTTGGTGTGAGACAAATAGAGTAGATGAGGGGTTTAGCTTCAGCAGAGAATTGGCCCCTATTGGTGTGAGTCAAATAGAGTAGAGGACCAGGTTTAGCTTCAGCAGAGAATTGGCCCCTGTTGGTGAGAGTCAAATAGAGTAGAGGAGGGGTTTAGCTTCAGCAGAGAATTGGGCCCTGTTGGTGTGAGTCAAATAGAGTAGAGGACCAAATTTAGCTTCAGCAGAGAATTGGCCCCTGTTGGTGTGAGTCAAATAGAGGAGAGGACTTGATATGTTCTAACACTGGGTTAAGTAGAGTATAGGTCAGAGGCGTCACTGGGATGGGCGCCGACCATTGCGGTAGATCATTGCGACTCACGACTTACCCCCCTTTAAACTCCTCGGCGTCTGCCAGTGTCAAATAGCGGGAACATAGAGACCGTTACATTTTGAAGTCTCCGTTTATGATGGAATCACCAAGTTCGGTCCGGACGACCGCACCCACATAGTAACGCCTCTGGAATAGGCACCCGTTGGTTGGTGTCAAATACAAGAGAAGAGAGTTTGAATTTTATACCATAAGTATGTGTGTGTGGTGGTGTTATCTTACACATACGGTCGTCAGATTGATGGATAGATTGATACATTGACCATGAAAACAATGAAGGAAGTGACAGATTTTGTGCTTAAGAAGAGCCATGATGAAAACAACGGGAAATATATAATCAACGTATAATTTATCACAATGAATGGTTGTTTGTCAAATCAAGTGCTGCCTGATAGAGTACAAACAACAACTCTGTATTTGACAACAGTTGATAGTATGAAAACATTAGAAAATGTTCGTAGGAAATATTTTTTAAAAAAACAAAACAAAGTATGATCAAGTGTTTAATACATCGAAACCTTGTTTGTTTGACGTATTTACTTTTTAAAAAAAAGTATTGCAAAGTGCGCTGGACTGCCGAACCGTTGCAATAACTCGAGCCACGGGTTCGGGCCTCGGCACTGGCAAGACCCCCCCCCCCCCCCCCCCCCCCCGGGGCATTGTGCTAGCCACACAATGCCTTGCTCGTTAGTGGTGGCTAAATAAACTTGTGAAAGTTACTTCACTTGCCTTGGAGTCCGACATCGACTGGAAAAGGGGTTATTATTATTATTATTATTATTATTATTATTATCATCATTATCATTATTATTATTATTATTGCATTATAAATGAAGAAAATATAAATGATAACAATTTTCATTCTGTGCTATCGGCTAATAGCCATCAAAGAAAATTTGAATTAACATTTCCTCTTAGGTTTACAACATATTGTTGCTAGGAGACCGGATTGATTGCTACAAGCAGTCTGAAAATCTGATAGCCACGCCACACAAAATTAACGCGAAGCTACAACCCCTCTTAAAATAACGACAAAAGCCTCCAAGGTTATAGGTCAAGTGTCATAATATTATTTGGGTTACCTTCTCGAAAAGTATCATCGTCCCATTTGTCAGTACTGATTTGATTGTGAGAGAGATCCAGAGCCTGTAGACATCTTAGACTGTGCAGCGCATTTTTATTGAATCGGTTAATTTTGTTCCTATAAGCAAAGATAAAATGAAACAGTACACATACAAAAGTGTAATATTAGTAATATGATAACTTAGAGAAAAAAATTATACTTTCCACACAAAATAGTATAATTTCATAACAAAAAAGAACAAGAGGGAAAATTGTGTTTGGCAAGAGAAGAGGTAATCACTGCACAAATGCGATAGGAGAAATTGAAAAAAAATAAAGAAACAAAAATGAACTCTCTAGACATTAGCACATAGACTAAATGTAAATATTCAAATTATAGATAAGGCTTTTAAAAATGTTTTTTATGTGATGTGAAATATAATTCTTTTTTTTTCCTTTTTTAAAAAAATTAAATACAAAACTTTTTAACTGTCAATAATAAGCTCTATAATTTTAGATCAATAATTTCAACGACTCAATGACTCATATACTCAATGACCTGCCGACTGATGGACTCAATGACTCATATACTCAATGACCTGCCGACTGATGGACTCAATGACCTGCCGACTGATGGACTCAATGACCTGCCGACTGATGGACTCAATTACGTACCGACTGATTGACTCATTGACCTACCGACTGGTTGACTGATTGACTCATTGACATACCACTGATTGACTGAAAGACGTACCGACTGATGGACTCATTGACTTACCGACTGATTGACTCATTGACCTACAGCCTAATTGACTCATTGACTCAACAACGAACCGATTGATTGACTCATTGACTAACCGACTGATTGACTCATTGACTTAATGACCTACCGACTGATTGACTCATTGACTTAATGACCTACCGACTGATTGACTCATTGACTTAATGACCTACCGACTGATTGACTCATTGACCTACCGACTGATTTACTCATTGACTCTATGACCAACCGACATATTGACTCATTGACTCCTCGACCTACCTACCGATTGACTCATTGACCTACCGATTGACTCATTGACCTACCGACTGATTGGCTCACTGCCCCACCGACTGATTGACTCATTGACTCATTGACCTACCTACTGATTGACTCATTGACCTACCTACTGATTGAACCATTGACCTACCGACTGATTGACTCACTGCCCCACCGACGGATTGACTCATTGAATCATTGAGCTACCTACTGATTGACTCATTGAACTACCTACTGATTGACTCATTGACCTACCTACTGATTGAACCATTGAGCTACCGACTGATTGACTCATTGACCCACCGACTGATTGACCCATTCACTCACCGACTGATTGACTCATTGACTCGTTGACCTACCTACTAATTGACTCATTGACATGCCGACTGATTGAACCATTGACTTAATGACCTACCGACTGATTGACTCATTGACCTACCGACTGATTTACTCATTGACTCAATGACCAACCGACATATTGACTCATTGACTCCTCGACCTACCTACCGATTGACTCATTGACCTACCTACTGATTGACTCATTGACTCATTGACCTATCTACTGATTGACTCATTGACCTGCCGACTGATTGACTCATTGACTCATTGACCTACCAACTCATTGACTCACTGCCCCACCGACTGATTGACTCATTGACTCATTGACCTACCTACTGATTGACTCATTGACATGCCGATTGATTGAACCATTGAGCTACCGACTGATTGACTCATTGACATGCCGACTGATTGAACCATTGAGCTACCGACTGATTGACTCATTGACATGCCGACTGATTGACTCATTGACATGCCGACTGATTGAACCATTGAGCTACCGACTGATTGACTCATTGACCTACCGACTGATTGACTCATTGACCTACCTACTGATTGACTAATTGACCTACCGACTGATTGACTCATTGACTAACCGACTGATTGACTCATTGACTTAATGACCTACCGACTGATTGACTCATTGACTTAATGACCTACCGACTGATTGACTCATTGACTCCTCGACCTACCTAACGATTGACTCATTGACCTATCGATTGACTCATTGACCTACCGACTGATTGACTCACTGCCCCACCGACTGATTGACTCATTGACCTACCAACTCATTGACTCACTGCCCCACCGACTGATTGACTCATTGACCTACCTACTGATTGACTCATTGATATGCCGACTGATTGAACCATTGAGCTACCGACTGATTGACTCATTGACCCACCGATTGATTGACCCATTCACTCACCGACTGAATGAGACGTCAATACGACAATGGTTTTCTGCTGATGTCAACAATGAACAATCCTCCTTCTCAGGACAGCTTTCAGACTCAGGCAGTGCTGGGAGCTCCGTGAACAAGTTCCCACTGAAGTCTAACACTTCGGCGCTTTTCGGTAATTCCTCGGGTAGGTCTATAGCATCTAGAGACACAGAATGTTGAAAAGTAGCATGAGTTAAACAATGAAAACATTTAGGTTGATCAATAGCAGTGGCGGCGAAACTTTTTGGGGCCGCATGCCCCTAATTCAACACCAAAACCCACTTATTTATAGCAAAGTGCCAACACGCCCAAGAAACCCGAATATGGGGATTTAGCTGAGCTGGTTTGTTTAAGGAAGAAATATTTTAGTCACGTGCCAGCTGATGAGGCTTTGCGTGCCAACTGTGGCACGCGTGCTATAGATTCGCCATCACTGCCATATAGCAGGTCAGTGTAGGACAGGTCAGTGTAGGGCAGGTCAGTGTAGGATAGGTCAGTATAGGACAGGTCAGTGTAGGACAGGTCAGTGTAAGACAGGTCAGTGTAAGGCAGGTAAGTGTACGACAGGTCAGTGTAAGACAGGTCAGTGTACGACAGGTCAGTGTAAGGCAGGTGTAGGACAGGTCAGTGTAGGGCAGGTAAGTGTAAAGCAGGTCAGTGTAAGGCAGGTGTAAGACAGGTCAGTGTAGGACAGGTCAGTGTAGGACAGGTCAGTGTAGGACAGGTCAGTGTAGGACAGGTCAGTGTAGGGCAGGTAAGTGTAATACAGGTGCAGGACAGGTCAGTGTAGGGCAGGTCAGCATAGGACAGGTCAGTATAAGACAGGTCAGTGTAGGACAGGTCAGTGTAGGACAGGTCAGTGTAGGACAGGTCAGTGTAGGACAGGTCGTGTGTAGGGTATAGGGACAGAAAGCAGTTCCTTAGTTTGTAAATTGTGCAATGATTACAGACAGCCGTCACGTGCGTGAACTTTGTGTTTTTGGTACTTCCCCTGGTAAAGTAAAGTGATTAATTAGTCACTAATAAATAAACACCTGTTGTGCTAGAGTGTTGGCTAAATAAGACGACGATTGTGTACACAATTCTAACCTCCTCATTCTAAATCAACATCCCACATTCAAACTCCACTTGCCACATGTCATATCCTACATCTGCATCCTACATACCACACCCACTCCCACATACTAAAGGGGCCGTCCATAAATGACGTCACGCACCTAGGGGGGGTCACACTTTTGTGACGATGCGTGACGTGGGGGAGGGAGGGGGTTGAAGAAATGTGACGTCACATCGAAAGGGTAACTTTAAATAAAACTTCCACTTAAATATTTGGTCACTTAAAATTTATTTAATGACTTTTTAAAAAAAATTCAGTGCTTCTCAAAGTGCCGTTCGATAGGCGTAAGTTAACAAGACACGAACATTAAATACAATTATAATTCTTAAGTTTGAGAATCCACAAGAGAACATACGAAATTGTAACCCTGCGTCGTTTGTTGTTGACATCAAAGCTTTGTAACCGCAATTTCGTTTGTTCACTCGCGGCAGGAGTCTGCGAACTTTTTTTTTGGTCGGTTATCCCCCTCCCCCCCCAACTGCTACTGAAGAGTTTAACAAACAGGACAAGTGTCTAAAATGATCTGAATATTATTATAAGTAGATATGTTAAGTCAAAACGACACCGAATATCCATTTTGGCGGTGGCTGAGGGGAGGGGAATCTATTTGATACAATAATAAAAGTTTTTTATTTAGTTTTTCGATTGGTTTTTTGGTCAAACGCCTCTGGCCATTCTAAATATAATAAATTGTCCATTTAAAATTAGTCAAAAGTATTCACTAACTTTATTGAATGCATCAAATTCACGACATCGCAAATCGACAGAAGCACAAAACAACTTTTCTTCTGAACTCAAGTTTTTAAGGCATTACTTTTAAAGTTGACTTAAAGGATACTTGATACAGTTAATAGTCATGTTGATTAAGATTATTGTCACTTGTGTCAATATAAATGAAAGTAGGTTGGATTTAGGTGTGTTCGTATGTACGTAAATAAGAAATCTACATAGATAAAAAAAAATTTAACATATGCATTTTAAAGTATTATTTTAAAATAACTTTTTTTT
>MUZC01001598.1:31117-37888 GCA_002072015.1 Radix auricularia
GGAAGTTTAAAATTACTGCAACGTGACGAAATAATTTTACTGTAGAATTCACTAGTAATTATTAGCTGAGATGTTAAACAAAATTAACACAACCTGATAAATATAGTGATGGGATCGTAATCAAGTTTGGTAGAAATAAATGGTTGGTTATTGAAAAGGATGTTTTGGTGGTGTTTGGTTGTGTCTTCGTCAGACTCATCCTAAGGACAAACCGGGTAGACATTCTCTACCGAGTATCAAACCCGAATCGCTAGAAGTACAATTTGCCGGATTCGAATGCTAATCCGAGTACTAGGGTTGTTAAACGAAAATCGGAAATTCGAAAAAAAAATCGATTTTGAAAACGATTAGCGGTAGCTTTATTTCGCAAAAACCATCAGTGGCGTCACTAGGGGGGTTGTGGTGGGGACGGGCCGCCCCGAGTGACACCATGAGGGGCGTGACACCAAAATGTAAAATTCGGTATGTTCCCTTTTATTTGGATCTGGAAGACTCGGGGGAGGCCTACGCCTTAAGTCGTGAGGGAGGTGACACCAGCACCTATCGCCCCGGGTGACACCAACCCTAGTGACGCCTCTGAAAACCATTTTAACCGCCTTGTCTTAAACTTTCACGTTTTTTTTTTACAAATAAAATGTAATTTTAGGCATTCAATTTTGTTTATTAATTTATTATTGACTGTATTTTTATTGCTTACCTTACCACCGTCTTTACTCTTCATGCTAAGTGCAATGATATTATAATTATGGCCAGAAGAAGGGACTATTACATTATTAAAATAATAAATTCATTATATATGACTTGTAAATTTGGTCTCTCTTGTTGACATCTTAGTTATTTACTTTGTAATTGTAACTCGCAGCTAATTTTAGTCAATTTATTTACTTTAATTTGACTTAATTATTATTTTTGTTTCAATATTTAAACAGTTTAAATTGTACATGTGGCGGCTTGGCGCTAATCGCTAGAAGTTAACTCGAAATTGTCGTAGAAAACTGGTTTATATAATTTATATCATTATAATTTCAAATTATTAATTTCTTTAATTTTGTTACATTTGGTATATTTTAAGCATTTTAAAAGTATGTTAATCTTGATATTTATCGAATTACAATTTTTTTTTTTAAATGATATTTTTTAAAGTTATTTGGCTATTTGCGTGGGCCACTATTTGCCTAAATAGTTCCGAAAAACCCGATAACTGGCCGGGGCGAATGTACGGAGCGGTTTCCGGTTGGTCCTTAACTCATACCGTATTTAATAAAAATGGTTTGGTGGTTTCTTTATCTGACTCATAACGTTTTTAGCAACTAGTTTGGTGGTTTCTTTATCTGACTCATAACGTTTTTAGCAACTAGTTTGGTGGTTTCTTTATCTGACTCATAACGTTTTTAGCAACTAGTTTGGTGGTTTCTTTATCTGACTCATAACGTTTTTAGCAACTAGTTTGGTGGTTTCTTTATCTGACTCACAACGTATTTAGTAACTAGTTTGGTGGTTTCTTTATCTGACTCACAACGTATTTAGTAACTAGTTTGGTGGTTTCATTATCTGACTCATAACGTATTTAGTAACTAGTTTGGTGGTTTCTTTATCTGACTCACAACGTATTTAGTAACTAGTTTGGTGGTTTCTTTATCTGACTCATAACGTATTTAGTAACCAGATGGCTGTTTCTTTATCTGACTCATAACGTACTGAGTAACCAGTTATATCAGAGTAAGACTGTTTCCTACCGTCTGGTAGTCTCTGAGACACGCCTTAGCCAGTTATATCAGAGTAAGACTGTTTCCTACCGTCTGGTAGTCTCTGAGACACGCAGCTGTCTTGGCCCTGCCTCCCATCACCTCAACCTGACCCAGGCGGTCACCAATTTCTGACATGATGCTGGACGCTGACTCGTACCGTGGACTCGCCCTCTGCAAGGGAGACAAATACAAGATTGAAATGGTTCACCAACCAGTTTCTAAAGAGTGAAAAACAAGATTGAAATGGTTCACCAACCAGTTTCAAGGGAGACAAATACAAGATTGAAATGGTTCATCACTTTTAAGGGTGACAAATACAAGATTGAAATGGTTCATCACTTTTAAGGGTGACAAATACAAGATTGAAATGGTTCATCAGTTTAAAGGGAGACAAATACAAGGTTGAAATGGTTCATCAGTTTTATGGGAGACAAAAACAAGGTTGAAATGGTTCATCAGTTTTAAGGTAGACAAATACAAGATTGAAATGGTTCATCAGTTTCAAGGGAGACAAATACAAGATTGAAATGATTCATCAGTTTCAAGGGAGACAAATACAAGACTGAAATGGTTCATCAGTTTTAAGGGAGAAATATACAAGATTGAAATGTTCCACCAGTTTTAAGGGAGACAAATACAAGATTTTAAATGTTCCTCTAGTTTCAAGGAGGTGATCTAGCTTGCCACTGATGGCACTGGAGCTACATAATATTAATATCAACTCTGTCTCAATAAGTTAGGCTAAAAAAACGTTTGCGCTATGAATTGCAATCAGTGTTATTTCTAGTCTAGGCTTATTTTTTAAAATCATGGTGTCATTTATTAACTGATCGGACTCTACACCGTGACACAACACCACACACCATGACACAACACCACACACCAGGACACAACACCACACACCAGGACACAACACCACACACCATGACACAACACCACATACCGTGACACAACACCACACACCAGGACACAACACCACACACCAGGACACAACACCACACACCAGGACACAACACCACACACCATGACACAACATCACACACCAGGACACAACACCACACACCATGACACAGCATCACACACCAGGACACAAAACCACACACCAGGACACAACACACCATGACACAACTCCACACACCATGACACAACACCACACACCAGGACATAACATCACACACCATGACACAACACCACACACCAGGACACAAAACCACACACCAGGACACATCACCACACAACATGACACAACAGCACACACCATGACACAACAAAACACACCAGGACACAACACAACACACCAGGACACAACACCACACACCATGACACCACAAACCAGGACACAACACCACACACCAGGACGCAACACTAAACAGCACCACAAACAATAAATACTACGATGAGCGCACCTCGAGGTCATTACGCTTCCTGTGAATGTCTGCAAATAGGTAGAGGCACTTGGCTTGGACTGGCCGGTCAGCGTGGCGCATGGCCAACAGCATGGCATCCTGAGACAGAAACACAAGAGATTACTTATATGGCCAACTGCATGGCATTCTGGGACAGAAACACAAGATATCACTTATATGGCCAACTGCATGGCATTCTTGACAGAAACACAAGAGTACAGATATATGGCCAACTGCATGGCATTCTGGGGCAGAAACACAAGATATCACATATATGGCCAACTGCATGGCATTCTTGACAGAAACACAAGATATCACTTGTATGGCCAACTGCATGGCATTCTGGGACAGAAACACAAGAGTACAGATATATGGCCAACTGCATTGCATTCTGGGACAGAAACACAAGATATCACTTATATGGCCAACTGCATGGCATTCTGGGACAGAAACACAAGAGTTTACTTATTTGGCCAACTGCATGGCATTCTGGGACAGAAACACAAGATATCACTTACATGGCCAACTGCATGGCATTCTTGACAGAAACACAAGATATCACTTATATGGCCAACTGCATGGCATTCTTGACAGAAACACAAGAGTACAGATATATGGCCAACTGCATGGCATTCTGGGGCAGAAACACAAGATATCACATATATGGCCAACTGCATGGCATTCTTGACAGAAACACAAGAGTACAGATATATGGCCACCTGCCTGGCATTCTGGGGCAGAAACACAAGCGATTACTTATATGGCCAACTGCATGGCATTCTGGGGCAGAAACACAAGATATCACATATATGGTCAACTGCATGGCATTCTTGACAGAAACACAAGAGTACAGATATATGGCCACCTGCATGGCATTCTGGGGCAGAAACACAAAAGTACAGACATAGAGTGTAAGATCTTACTACAGTTTCTAGGATCTATCAACATAATATAATATTAGAAATATATTAGACGAGACTTCAACATTTGAATGATATGTCCATACAATGAATAAAGATTAAACATGACCCAGTGACTAGCGGGATATTGGAGCATTAGATAAAATTAGATAGGTATTCTGTGTCAGAAAAATAAAATATCGTATCTTATTTGGCGCCCTAACTAGTTCATGTTCTGGGGCATATACCGTATCTTATATGGCGCTCTAACTAGTTCATGTTCTGGGGCATATACCGTATCTTATATGGCGCCCTAACTAGTTCATGTTCTGGGGCATATATCGTACCTTATTTGGCGCCCTAACTAGTTCATGTTCTGGGCTATATATCGTACCTTATTTGGCGCCCTAATTAGTTCACGTTCTGGGGCATATATCGTATCTTATTTGGCGCCCTAACTAGTTCATGTTCTGGGTCATCTAACACCCTGGCCCTCACTGCCTACTTCGCTGTTTCGAATATAATGGCATGGCATTGAATAAACTAACGATCTTTTAATGACCAACACATTTGTTGCATGTTTCAAAACTCTAGGACATTTCATCTAAATGATCTCGAATTATTTTATTTTAAAATTGCGACTTCTCTTTCTGAATGTCCAACTAAGATGAAAAGTTTTCTACCTGTTCAATCTATCGACCTCTACACAATCGATGCACCGACAATCTATCGACCTCTACACAATCGATGCACCGACAATCTATCGACCTCTACCCAATCGATGCACCGACAATCTATCGACCTCTACACAATCGATGCACCGACAATCTATCGACCTCTACACCGACAATCTATCGACCTCTACACAATCGATGGACCGGCAATCGACGACCTCTACACCGACAACCTACCGACCTCTACACAATCGATACACCGACAATCTATCGACCTCTACACAATCGATGCACCGACAATCAACGACCTCTACACATTCGTTGCACCGACAATCTATCGACCTCTACACAATCGATGCACCGACAATCTATCGACCTCTACACAATCGATGCACCGACAATCTATCGACCTCTACACATTCGTTGCACCGACAATCTATCGACCTCTACACAATCGATGCACCGACAACCTACCGACCTCTACACAATCGATGCACCGAATATCTACCGACCTCTCTATCTCTGGTAGTGGACCATTTTCCCACGGTACCCGGCTCCGTAAAGCCCCCCCCCCCCCCAGGTAAGCAGCGTTCAGCATGACTCATCAGCTACCTGGCTCCCCGCGGTTTGGACAACAGCTTAATTTGCAAGAGTTGTCTTCCCACGATTTTATTTCTAGGCATTATTTAGGTATTTGAGTCTGATATTTATGGCACCGTTCATGTGTTTTGGTGCCATTGACTTGTTTGAGCTTTAAAATGGCAGGGTTTCTTGGCACTATGTATTTATATATTTGAGACTTTTAATTAGGGACCACACAGTCTCCATCGGTACTTTTTATGAGTTTGAGTCTAACATTACTGACAGCACACAGGGCGAGACTAAAGAGGGTGTAGGCACAAAGACCTGATTCTGTCTATAGTTTAATAAAAGTGAGGCAAACGAGAGTCTATGGAGATGAGATATGTACTCGTGTCTAATTATATCACATGGTACATCTGGCGGATCACTGGCAAAGTACTTGGATCAGACGATACCACATCATACCTGTCATGTACTCTAAATATAAATGACACTATCCCTGTCATCTACTCTAAATATATACCACACTATCCCTTTCATGTACTCTAAATATATACCACACTATCACTGTCATGTACTCTAAACCTATACCACACTATCACTGTCATGTACTCTAAACCTATACCACACTATCACTGTCATGTACTCTAAATATATACCACACTATCACTGTCATGTACTCTAAATATATACCACACTATCACTGTCATGTACTCTTAAACTATCAAAACTGTCTTTAGAGATACGACTATTCATTTTTTAAAGCGAAGAAGTTTTATTAATAAATGATCTTAAGCGCAGTGTTTTGTTTCTGCTGTTGAGTTAACTCCCATGTGCACACAATAATTTATGATGTATCAATGATATTTGGCAGTCATGTGTAGTAACAATGAACAGTAGCACGATTTAAACTTGTCAAAAGGTAACTCAGGGTGATATCAAGAACTTAATGTTGAATGCTAAGATGATCTTCTTGTCTTCTCTTGAACTCATCAACTCAGCTGTTTCATTGTCCAACTTGTCTAATACAAGAACTTCTGAAGTCTGCCCCAAGACTTTTGTCATTGGATGCACGTTGTATACTCTCTGAAGTTTGGTAATAAGAACTAAGACTTACAGAAAAAAGACTTACAGAAAAAGACTTACAGAAAAAAGACTGTCAGAAAAAAGACTGTCAGAAAAAAGACTGTCAGAAAAAAGACTGTCAGAAAAAAGACTGTCAGAAAAAAGACTTTCAGAAAAAAGACTTACAGAAAAAAGACTTTCAGAAAAAAGACTGTCTGAAAAAAGACTTACAGAAAAAAAACCTAAAGAAAAAAGACTTTCAGAAAAAAAGACTTACAGAAAAAAGAGTGATTAATACAATAGATTGATTGGGTGATTGAAACAAAAGATAGATTGGGTGATTGAAACAATAGATGGATTGGGTGATTGAAACAATAGATGGATTGAGTGATTGAAA
>MUZC01001598.1:42648-57002 GCA_002072015.1 Radix auricularia
ACAGACAGACAGACAGACACACACACACACAGACAGACAGACAGACAGACACACACACACACACAGACAGACAGACAGACACACACACAAGCACACGCACAAACACAAACACACACACACGCACACAGACAGACAGACAGACACACACACAAACACACACACACACACACGCACACAGACAGACAGACAGACAGACACACACACACACACACACACATACACACAATAATAAAATTGTAAAAACATTTTACTTCATTCTAGAACGTATGAGCGCCCTGAGCTTGTTACATTAGAGTGGACACATGGGCATTTAGGGGAAATCATCATCGGGAATGTGCTTATCGAGCAACTCTTGGCCAGACATGCGAACAATGAGAAGAATTACTTGTTTTAACATTTGAAGGCATTTGGCGTGAAAAGACTATCATCAATGTTCCCTCCAAGGTTCGTTGGTCCGTGTGCAAAGTTGCACAGCATCAATTTTTTAGAAACATTTTACTAAATTTGTTACGTGATAATTATAAATTGCTGCGTGGTGTCGGACAGGTAACTGCGCAGCCGCGCAGCTTAAAGGGAACATGGACTGTGATGAGTGTCGTAAAGGGCCGTCCATAAAGTACGTCACACTTTCGTACAAAAATATATTTTTTATTAACAAAATAATTAAAATTGAACATAAAGACCGTGATGTCACACATGACCGGACACCCCCCTCCCCCCTGTCACACATTGTAACACTTTCTTACACCCCCTCTCCCCTCTGAAGCGTTACGCACTTTATCGACGGTCCCTAACGTAATTTTTTGTGTGTATCCCTATATGCTTCAAACTGTTGTAAAATTCAGCAAGAATCAGTGGCGGATTTAGCTTTGTCTGCGTGGGGGGGGGGGCCAGGAGAATTTCAGGGGGCGCCGAAAATTTTACTAATAACAGATCAGAGGGTAAACACTAGGGCTGTTAACGATTAATTTAAATTTAATAGTTAACTGATAAAAATTAACGATTAATTAATCGTTTATTTCGATTAAAGACAAAAAAAAAATTTATGATGTCATAAGTAACACTTATTTAACACTGGAATGTCTCCTTTATATATAAACTGTTCACCAACTACGCAAAAGTGTGTTGACATTAATTGGTTCAAGTGATGAGCGGGTCTAATTGACAATATAACCAGCAGAACTTAACAATCATTGACATGGAACTGATGTAACTGGTATGCTCAAAGCGGTCTGGCAAGGAATGACATTATCAGATATTGGTGTTCATTAACTGTCCACCATCGTACAGGATTAATGGATTCAAGAACGTTTATCTCCATTTTGTAACGCAGTAATTCATCAGAAGAGCTGTCGTCATTTCTGTCTCTAAGTCAAACTCCTTTACTGCAATTAGCTTAATACGCTTTTCATTTTGTTTGATAAGTAGGCAAACTTTATCAACATTTTGGACATTCCCGTCAATCAATATTTTAAAACCTAAATGTACGTGTAATTTAGTTAACTGTAATCTTATTGAAATTCATGATTTATCAGGCGCTATTTAAAAAAAAAAAATATATATTTATTTATTTTTATTATTATTTTTTTTAACTTCCAATTATTTGTAAGTGATGGTTCAATTAATCGTTAAAAACAATTTAATCTTTAAACATTTTTAATGATTACTTGAGAAATTAATCATTAATTTCTGCAGCCCTAGAAATAATAATTATTAGCCTAATAATTTAGTAAACTTTCCAAAAGATCGAACAAGACAATCAGAAGAAACAATATAAACAGATATGTTTTTAAAACAGTGACGTATATTTATTTCAAAATATTTTTTTTTAATCTAAGAAAGAAACTTAGTTTATGCGAATTTGTATAGAGCCCTGAGCCTTATTTAAATTCCTTTCTACGTTAAGCGAAACAATTTATCGTTGATTCAAAGTCAAAGTTCTCATGTTCACTTGAAATTATTGCCAATCCAGACAGACGTTCGTTTTTTATTTTTGAGCGCAAATAATTTTGATGATTTTCGATCATTGCTACCAAGAAGATTCAAGTAAATTTGTATAGACAAATTAGGGAGTCCTGATGCCATTTATTTTTCAAACAAGAATGGTAGAAAGTCTTTTAGTTGTAGCTCACTAGTTGTAGATAGTGATGGACGTTGTGATGGACGTTGTGATGCATACAAATCTTTGAAGGTATAATATTCAACGATTGCTTCTTCGAGGTTAATGTGTTTGTAAATTTTGCATCAACTTCGAAGAGGATCTTTATTTTCTTCCAACATTTGTGATGGATCAATACAACTGAAATAAATAGCTGTGCCCCTAAAGTCATTAAATCGATCATCTATTTATTTTAGAAGTGTATCCAAGATAGTGAAGCACGTTTCAGATTTAAAACTATTAGTTGGATCATCAGCCCTTCCATCTCTACTAAGTTCTCCTGCCATACTTTTATTTTTTGCAAATTTGAGTTTCTTTAAATTTTTGCTTTTAACATCTAGTTTGGAACAATTTTCGTTAATAAATTATTAGACATCTACTTTCAGAATTTTAAAAAGCTAGATCGCTTCTCTTTTCAACAAACTTATTTCTTCCAACATCGATCAATCGTTTTGCAATTGCAATGTCAATACTCTTGCGCTGCAAGTGGTTTGATAACACGAAAATATCAACCAACTTTTTTACAAATTGCATCAGAAAAAACACAATAATATTTTGTTATTAAAACAGATAGTCCCACAGCTTCTGCTCAGACACTTTCTCTATGTTATGTTGATTCCCCTGAATTTATATCTCCTAGAGTGGCTAGAATAGCAGATAATGATCCAACAACTGCATCGACTGCATGCTTATGGCTTGCCAATCTTGTATCAGAAAGTCATTTCTGAGCTTTTACTGTTGATTCATATTGAGATTTATTATCTCTTTTAAGAATATGTAGGCGTGGTAAACTAGACGTAAAGAATGCATACAACCTTTCAGCTCTGCCAAAAAAACAACTGTACATTACTGTGTACAGAAGTTGCTTCGATAGTGACCAAATTCAAATCATGGGGACAACATTGGGTGAAAGTTTCAAGTCCACTCTTAATTCCAGACATCACAGATGCGCCATCGTATGCCTTTCCTCCACAGATTGTGATATCAATATTTCGCTTTTGTAATGTGTAGTTCCGTTAGAATCTTCTAAGCAAATGCAGATTTGCAGCATTTCTGTTTACCAAAGTATATAAGCCTATAAATCTTTCATCAACATTTCTTAATTTTAAAACTGATCGTAAAGTGACATCTGATCAATTTTAGATATATTAATGGTTGAATCAATAATTAAAGAAAAGAAATGTGATGATTTAACTTTATTATCAATTGCTGCTGATAATTCAGGTGCAAATGATTGAATTAAATCAATTTGCACATCATTACTTAAATAAATTTCATTTTTCTTTTTAAACTTTAGATGACTGTCCAAAGTGGAATCATAGTTGGCTAATAAGCTTAATATTTAACGAAAACTTCCAGTATTTCTACAACTACCATCAATAAAGCAAGATTGTTTTCTGTGTCCTCTGTTTTGCTAAAACAACGTCACGCCTATCATTCGTTTCAATGCTTCTCTATTCTTTTCCACTTAGCGACGCTCCTGACTGACCAAACCAGATATTGCAGTTTTGAAATACAATATTTAGCAAGCCAATATTGTCATATTGCAGTTTATGTTTGATTAAAAGTTTCTTGTTTAACAATCTTTTTTTTTTTGCTCTAGTTACATCTTTTTAGTGTTCATTAAGGGCGTCTTAAGGCGCCATTTGAGACCCAACATGAGCGCGGGGGGGGGGCGACCCACCCCCCCTGTGCTATAGCTAAATCCGCCACTGGCAAGAATGTTGCCATAGAGACGGGCAACAAAAGTCACGTTTTCTAGGTTAATAATTTTAAAATACTCATTGTCAGTAATCCGGTATAGCCAATAATATCAAATCATCTTACAACAGTCGATGTTTAAATATATAATAACGGTAACGGTGCTGCCTGTGTATACTTCTGAGTGATTGGCGGATAAATTGGAAAGTGGAATACGATAAGATAACTACGATCTTATTATTTTTTATATGGAATCTTTACAAATTATAACATTTTACTATGAATCGATAAATTAATTTTAAAATTCACAAATATTTTCATCAAATTTTATACCTATTTTATACTCCTCAATATTTGTGTCCCATATTTATTGTTATAAAAAAATATATAGATCTATGTCGCAAGAATGTATGAAGAAGATTATTTTTAAAATTACATACATTTTTGTTAAAATCATTTTGGTTTTACCTTTAATTTAAATTACTTCCAATTATCAATTAGTTTAACCCCATTTCATTCGTAAGCTGCTAAAAAAGATCTTTCAAACTTAACCCTAGAAATCTGCATAAATTATATATCTGACCTCACAGCTGTCCATGGCCTCCGAGTACCGCCCCATCTTCTTAACAGCCGTGGCGATGATGACCGTCACGTGACGTTTGTACTTGAGGTTAGGGTCGTCGTCCATGAGGTCTCCCAACAGGTCCATTGAGTTGTTGCAGTAGGCGATGCAGCTGTCGTAGTCTCCTAGGCAGCTGTGTGCACAAGGCGTGTGAACGACGGAGAGATATTTTATAAAGAGCTTCGTTCAAGATTTTACTACATGGCAGCCATAGCCGCACCTCATTTATCCACAGACTAATTTATTCAAATACAGATGGTTTAGTTGTATTACTTTTACACATTACTTTCTTTATTTTATCTACAAAAACATTTTTTTTACATTGCAATGTTATAGAGAGGTATCAGTAAACTATACAAAACTTTTAGATAAACCAGAAATCTAAGACTTGATTGAATGAGATTTCTATAGCCTTATATTGGTAACAATGACAATCATGCGTCTTCAAGCCAATGAGAATAATATAGCATTATACAAAGTTTAAAATAGCTTTTAAGGAAAATGAAAACTATTTATCATAATTATTGTATATGTTTGAAAATTCTTCGAAAAGCTAAACGTTTCATAAACCCTTTGAAATTCAATGTGTTATAAGTCAATAAATTATCTCTGTGAGATTCCTGACATAATTATTAGCATACAAAGTGTTCAAAGATATTTTAAAGCAGAGCAAAAAAGACGTTTAAAGATTAAATTAAATTTATTACCTATCTTTATAAGCGAATTTAAATTGATTGTTTCAATGAACATCTTTAAATCCATGAGAACTCTATACAATATTGAACACATGTATTGTTATTTTTTTTTTTTTACAAATGATGAATTAACCTTGAACTTACCAAAACAACGCCCCCATCTTAGCAGACGCCAGGAGTTCAAGTACCTTGTCATTTTTATGTTTGGCCTCATCCATCGCCAGCACGTAGCTGTTCCACGACTTGAGGTACTCACTGCTGCCGATGTACGCGTTTCCGATGCACAGATGCAGATATCCACTGAGCGGGGACTTCTCCGGATGCGAGATCAAAGACCGTTTACTGTAGGATATTGCCTTGCTGAACTCGCACGACTTCTCATTGCACACCGCCACGTTAAAGAACGCCTCGGATTTCAGTGCGGCGTCGTTCAGGCTGTTGGCCAACTCGCACTGCTCCCCCGCATACGTCAGAGCTTCGCGGAATTTGCCCACGTCACACAGAGCGGAGCAAATCCTACCGGAAATGGTAAACTTGTCCGTGGGCTGCTTCATCTTTTTCAAAATTTTTTTCCATTCTTCCACAGCTTCGTCAAAGCGCTGCTCTGCGTAGAGCATTTCAGCGCGTCCGAGCTCTTTCTTGGCGATCTTTTGGCCCATGGCGGTGGAAATATGCGGTGGGAATTTTGCCGCCAGAAATGTTAAATCAAGGAACAGAATAATTTGAGAATTTTTCAATACTTTTTAAAAAGGGATTCCTTTTATTAAAACTAATTTCATTCATTTCATAAATGAATGTACCATGTGACGTTATTTCCAATATATAGGTCATCACCTTGCCAGTTTGGTTGACAGAAGTTTGAATATTTTATCAGTGCAGACATTCTTGTAGAAATTACGAAATCTGGGGACAGACAAATAAGAAAACAAAAATTACCCAGAAAATTGTAGGAGTTGACTTGTATTACATATTAATACATGACAAAAACAATAAACAAGACCAAACAAAATGAATGAAGGTTCTTGTTGTATCTATAACATGTGCTAAGTCTCAATGTTTGTGTCTCTAAATTTTGAAGGTGGATTAACCCCCCCCCCCCCCATGCAGTCTTTGTAGCGTATAGTCTTAGATTTCATTCCCACGATTTTTAGAAACTTAACCATTGTTTGATGTTTGACTAATGAGAAATAAAAGGAACCAAACAAATCTCTATTTTTACTTCGGCGGATGTTTTTCTTTCATAGTTTCTTGGCTCGTCAAAATGTCAATGTGAAATATATTATTCAGTGCCAGATGATTTATGTTTAAGTGTCAACCTCGGATTTTCATTAAAGTTTATTAACATAATATCATATAAATAAATCATTAATAAATAATAAACATAAGTTTCAACCTTTATATTGAAATTTTCTTGGAAATTCAGTTTTGACAGCTGAACTCTTTAGCCCACTGATATATGGCTCGGGGGGGGGGGGGGGGGCGATGGCGCGGGAAAATTGTATTTGATTTGTCTAAATTTGCAACTGATAATGTATCTTAAATCATTGGGAACGATATATATCCAAAAGAAGCTGGTTTGTCAATTTACTATACCAAGAGATTGTATATAGTTTGCTTCTAAAGAAAAATGTACTTAATGTTAAATGATTCAAGTTTCTCGTCTGCAATGACTGGTAAAAGTGAAGTTATTCTATTTAACCGTTTGCTAGGGTATAGTGTGCCAAAATTCTTTATGTGTTAATTCTTTATGTGCCAATTCTTTATGTACCAATTCTTTGTGTGCCAATTCTTTATGTGCCAATTCTTTATGTGCCAATTCTTTATGTGTTAATTCTTTATGTGCCAATTCTTTATGTGTTAATTCTTTATGTGCCAATTCTTTATATGCCAATTCTGTATGTCCCAATTCTTTATGTGCCAATTCTTTATGTGTTAATTCTTTATGTGCCAATTCTTTATGTGCCAATTTATTATGTGCCAATTCTTTATGTACCAATTCTTTATGAGTCAATTCTTTATGTGCCAATTCAGTAGATGCCAATTCTTTATGAGCCAATCCTGTATATGCCAATTTTTTTAAAAGTGTTTTTATCAGTCCAGATAAAGATGTCATTCAACTGAAAAAAGCACAGACATAATGAAATCGTTGTTTAACGGGGAACTCAAAGTGTGTTTTGATATAAAAATTTACTTTTAATTTGTAACAACTAACTATTAAAGGTTTAACGCAATTTCACATGGAAAAATTGCCTTAATATATTCGAAATATCTGTCAAGCTTGATCCTACAACTCCTCCTGAACCATACCAGATTTAGGGTTCGGGTCTTTTGAAAACATGCTAAGGAAATCCCAAGGATATGCAACGGCCAAAAAAAATAAAAAATAATAATACTGAAAAATTTTACTTGATTTTCTGGAAAATCAAGAAAAGAAAAATCCGAAAAAATATTCCGGATTTGCTGAAGCGGAGCCGAAATCCATGACAGCTTAGTACAGCAACCGAAGTCTAAATATGTTGATCGTACAATGTTTTCTCTATGGCGATAATCCCTTTAAGTCCTGTGTAATAATATAAGATGTTGGTTGGTGGTTGATGATGGTTAAAGGGGAAAGTACTTGGTGGCAATGAATGGCGTCATTTAATCTAATCTAATATATAAAGCTGAAAGTTTGTTTGTTTGTTTGTTTGTCTGTTTGTTACCAATACAAATCCACACCGTTGGACCCAGGATGGTGAAATTTTGCAGGGGACCCCACTTTGACCTGGAATAGGTCATAGGCTATGTTTTAACCCAAGTTGACCACCCCTAGGGTCAGGGGGTCCATTTTTTTGCTTTTTTCCATATATGACCAATATAAAAAATGAAAATCACGTCAAGATTATTTGTGTCAAAATAGTGCGCACTGTGCAGGAGTATAATATTAACATTCCCTAAGCGGGAAAACCCCATTATTATTAGACTATAATATTTCCATGACATATCCCCAATCTTTACTTTACATTTAAGTCACGGAATTAAATCTATAGAATACCCTGAAACTTATTGCAACTTAAAAAAATACATTATCATCAAGGCATAATCATAGTCATTAACATAAACACATCATCAGCACCACACCGTTGGACCCAGGGTGGTGAAATTTTGCAAGGGAACCCCAATTTGACCTGGAATAGGTCATAGGCTATGTTTTAACCCAAGGTGACCACCCCTAGGGTAAGGGTGCCCATTTTTTGCTTTGTTCCTTATATAATCAATATAAAAAATTAAAATCAAGAATTCTCTTATTTCGCGTATTATACAACTCTCCGTGTAGGTAGAAGCATGACACTTTTGTAAATTGTTGAGTAGCCCCTTTGAACGATTTTTGGCGTAAATATTTTTTAGAAATCACAAAAAGTTTGGCCCGGGGGCCCAAAAACTATTTTTGTAAATACTGAAAATCGATACTTATCCACTTTCCCGAGTAGGTAGAAGCATAAAACTTTGGGAATTTGTTGAGTACACTTCCACAATTGTAACATGTTGAAAAAATATTTAAAGTATCACTCATTGGGGGCCGGGGGCCCAAATGTATATTTCCTTATATAAAAACTGACTCATCACTAATTCTTCAATTTCACGTATAGGTAGAAGCATGAAACTTTGCAAAATTACTCAGCAGCTTATTGTGACAATTATTTTTGTAGGAAATAATTTTAAATATCACACTCATGGGTGCCGGGGGCCTAAAAGCATTTTTTTCCATTACAAGGACTAAATAAAATATGAAAATCACTAATTATCCTATTTCCCGCTTAAGCAGAAGGATGAAACTTTGGGTAGTTGTTCAGTAGAGTTCCACGATGGTAACAAATGAATATAATATTTAAATTCTCACTTCTTGTGGGCTGTGGGCCCAAATGAAGTTTTTATTCATTATGTTAGCTTTAAAAAAACTGAAAATCACTAATTCTCCTTTTTCCCGTGTAGGTAAAAACATGAAAATTTTGGCAGCTATTCAGTACACGTCCATGATGGTAACAGTTGAAAATAATATTTAAATTCTCACTTTCTTGGGGCCGGAGGCCCGCATGTTGTTTTTCTTATTTTAACAAATTTACTCATCCCTAATCCTCTAACTTTCCGGAAGATGCATAAAACTATGTTATGTTGTTGAATAGCCTCTTGCCGAGATTATTGGAATTTTTTAAAATTTAGAATTAAATTTCATGGAGCTGGGGGCCAAAAAATTTAATTTCTCCTTTTACTGAATATTGCAATTTTTCGTTTTTCCGTTTATGTAGAAACATGAGAATTTGGGAAGTTGTTTAGTACACTCCGGAAAATGGTATCACTCAGAAGGAGCCGGGGAGCCTCAATGTATTTTTTTAAAATATAAAAACTGATTCATCACTAATTTTCGGATTCCCCATGTAGTTAGAAGCATGAAAATTTAAGGAAACTGTTGAGTACACACCCGGGCTGGTAACAAGCGAAACAAATATTTAAATTCTCACTCAATGGGAGACGGGGAGCCAAATGTATTTTTTTCTAAAATACAAAGTTAATCACAAATTCTTAAACATCCTGTGTAAGTAAAAGCATGCATATTTGGGATAGTAGCAGGCAAACTTATCACTCAATTGCAGTTTTTTCACCTTATATTAGCTAAATTACAAATAAACAAAAACTTTGGATACTCTGTAAATGCTTTTTTTTTTAAAAAACTCGGAAGATACAAATTTGAAGACCTATGTTAAAATTCGTTTGGTCAATAAAATAATATTTTTTCAATCTTTTGTGACCCTTGGCCTTTAATCTCTTTTTCGTTAACGTTTAAAACATTTTACCATTCGTTACCACTCTATTTTTTAAATCAAATTTGGACTAACAAACATATTCATCATGATCCCAATGGAAATAAGCTGTTGTTTTGAACTATAAAATTTGCAACCATAGGGCCATGGACCCAAATTTTAGTTTTTAAAAATAAGTTTTAATTTTTAATAGCAAAAACACATTTTAGGACTGGAGACCGGTTTGTTATTTTTAACATTAGTTATGTAAAAGGTAATTAAAAATTGTCTATTGAGTTAATGGATAAATTATTGAACAAAAGAGATTTTTAAAATAATACAATTTCCAATGGGGTTATGAACTTTTAACGTCTGTTCCAAGACGGTTTAGTTAATATATTTAGCATATCCATCACGATTTAGATTGAAATCAAAGGGATATTGAATTAGTGTTTGCCGGTTCTAAGCGCTAACTGAAATCTTAAAATACCGCTGCAAAGCGCGGGTAATTAGCTAGTCTAATATATAAAGCTGAAAGTTTATCTGTTTGTTTGTTACCAATACAAATCCACACCGTTGGACCCAGGGTGGTGAGATTTTGCATGGAACCCCAATTTGAACCGGAAAAGGTCATAGGCTATGTTTCAACCCCAGGTGACCACCCCTAGGGTCTGGGGGCCCATTATTTTGCTTTTTCCCCTCATATGAGCTATATAAAAAATGAAAATGACTAATTCTCCTATTTCGAGTGTTGGTGAAAGCATAAAACTTTGGGTAATTGTTAAGTATACTTCTACGATGGTATCAGGCGAAAACAATATTTAAATTATCCCTTACTGGGGTCCGGGGGCCCTAATGTAGTTTTTTCTTATATTTAAAAAACTGACTTATCACTAATTATCCAACTCTCCTTGTAGATAGAAGCATGACACTTTGGTAAATTGTTGAGTAGCCTCTCGGAACGATTATTGGCGTTAAAATTTTTAGAAATCATAAAAATTGGGGCCCGTGGACCCAAAAACTATTTTGTTTAAATACTGAAAATCGCAACGTATCCACTTTCCCGTGTAGGTAGCAGCATGAAACTTTGGGAATTTGTTGGGTACACTTCTGCGATGGTAACATGTAAAAATATTTAAAGTATCACTCATTAGGGGCCGGGGGCCCAAATGTATTTTTTCTTATATAAAAACTGACTAATCACTAATTCTCCGATTTCACGTGTAGATAGAAGCATGAAACTTTGCAAAGTTGTTGAATAGCCTATTTTGACAATTATTGGCGGAAAATAATTTTAAATATCACACTCATGGGGGCCGGGGGACCAAAAGCGTTTTTTCCCCTTACAAGGACTATATAAACATGAAAACCACTAATTATCCTATTTCCCGCGTAGGCAGAAGCATGAAAGTTTGGGAAGTTGCTCAGTACACTTCCACGATTGTAACAGGCGAAAACAATAATAAAAATTTGACTTATTGGGGGCTGGGGGCCCATATGTATTTTTTCTTCTATAAAAACGGACTCATCACTTATTCTCCGATTTCCCGTGTAGGTAGAAACATGAAACTTTGCAAAATTGCTGAGTAGCCTATAGTGACAATAATTGGCGGAAAATAATTTTAAAATTCACACTTATGGGGGCCGGGGGCTCAAAAATGATTTTTTCATTACATGGACTATATAAAATATGAAAATCACTAATTATCATATTTCCTGCGTAGGCAGAAGCGTGAAATTTTGAGAAGTTGTTGAGCACACTTCCATGATGGTAACAAATGAATAAAATATTTAAATTATCATTTCCTGTGGGTCGTGGGCCCAAATAAGTTTTTTTCCTTATATGAGATTTTAAAAACTGAAAATCACTAATTCTCCCATTTCCCGTGTAGGTAAAAGCATGAAAATTTGGGTAGTTGTACAGTACACTTTCACAATGTTAACAGGTGAAAAAAATATTTACATTCTGACTTACTGGGGGCCGGGGGCCCCAAATGTAGTTTTTTTTCTTATATTAAAAATTTACTTATCCCTAATCCTCCAACTTTCCGTGTAGTTAGAAGCATGAAACTTTTCTAAGTTGTTGAATAGCCTCGCCAACGATTATTGAAGTGTTTTTCAAATAGAATTTACTTTCATGGGGGGCCGGGGGTTTAAAAACATGTTTTTTTTCCTTTTACTGAACATTGCAATTTTTCCATTTTCCCGTGCAGGTAGACGCATGAAAGTTTGGGAGGGTAGCAGGCAAACCTATCACTCCATTGTAATTTTTTGGCTATCTTATATTAGCTAAATTACAAATAAAAAAGTTTGGATACTGTGTAAATGTATTTCTACAAAACTTGGAAGATAAAAACTTAATGGCCTATATTAAAATTCGTTAGGTCATTAAAATGATATTTTTCAATCTCTTGTAGCCCTGGGCCACTAATATCTTTTTCGTTAACGTTTAAGACATTTTAACCCTTCGATTACACTCGATTTTTTTAAAAACAAATTCTAACAAACAAATATATTCACCAAGATCCAAATTGAAATAAGCTGTTGTTTTGAACTATACATTTTACACCCATATGGCCCCCGACCCTTATTTTAGTTTTTTTAAAGAAGTTTTAATAGTAAAAAACATATTAAGGGCTGGGGTCCCGTATGCAACTATTTAACATTAGTCATATTCAAAAAGTGTCTACTGAGTAAATGGATTAATTATTGACGAAATGTGCTTCAAAAAATAATAACATTTCCAATGGGGTAATGAACTTCTAACGTTTGTTCCAAGTTATTATGTTTAGTATATATTATATAGTGTTGACCGGTTCTTAACGCTAACTGAAACCATAAATTACCACTGCAAAGCGCGGGTACTTAGCTAGTTATACTATAAGAAGACAAAAAGGAAAAGGAAGCTGAATCTAAACTAATTTAAGGCATGCGCATAATTCAAATTAATGCTGATAAACTGTTTATGTTTACTTCCTTTTGGTCATCGTTGACCACCTAGTTACTGTCGATGTAAGCATATGACCAGTGGTCAACTTTGACCTGTTACTATTTCTCGCCGATATCATCATCAGCAATATCTGTGCCAACTAGGGAGCCCCCTACCATCATACAAGGTCAATTTACGTGTTTTTTTTTGCTGTGTTTTTTCATATGATGGAGCCATCAATAGGAATAACATTAATTAAGAGATATGTAGTTTGCGTCCAAACATCTTATAGCAAATAGTTTTATTGCTTGAGTCTCATAGGACAGAAACGTGCGGTGATCGTATGCCCTTTCATGTTAAGATGAAATATTTGGCTGGAAATCTGAAAGTAACTTAATTTTTTTGTGTGTATGACATTAACAATCTTAATGGATTCAAACTATCTTGTAGAGATTTTATGAATGAAACAATTGAACTTTGTTTTTTTTTAGCATTTTATCAAAAAAGGTGAATTAAAATTTATGCTAAGTATTAAAGTACATTCGCTTGATTGAGTTATTGTTTGGAAAGGACAATTATTGTAACTTTATAAATAACATTTTGATTGGTCTTTCCTAATTAATTGCTTTCTTGTACCTCATTAAAAAAATAAAATTATTAATTTAGGGGAAAAGTGTTATAAAAATTTTAAGATAAATTTAACGATACACAGTGTATTTGAATTATAATGCATATTTAGTTATGTATTTTCTTACATAAAAAAGGCTATCAGTAATCAAAGCAGAAAACACGAACAATTAGTAAATTAGTGTAACAAAAAATTACAGTTGAATTTTTTATTTGCCCCCCAACCCCCATATAAATGAATATGCACATTTAAGGTTCATGTGAACTTTTACAAAAATGTTCAACATTTAATTAATTAAAAAGCAACATATTTATGAGGGGAAAAGAACTCATTACTAGGAAAAGATTTAAGGGTTTTTGTTTATTTTAAACGTGTTTTGAATAACATTAATAACTTAAAATAATGGTTGTGCCATACATTTTTAAATTGTTTTAATAATGGTGTATGGCACTTGAGTCTTTTGATTCGATCTATTTTACACGCGTGCTTATCCCAAGAGAGAGCTCTCGTGTTACAAGTCATCACCTACCTCTGTGCTACTTATCCACACGGAAACACACATTAACACGGCCACCGACCAAATAGCCATGTTGTTCAATGAGGACTTGCTTCTCGCTAACCTAACGAGAACTTCAGCACGCGCTCCTCCCTGCACGTGCTTTGTCCATAGTTTATTTTCCCAGCGCCGTAGCCGGGAATGCGGCACATACTGGGGAAAGAGGGGCGCGGGGGCGGGGCGGAAATGTTGGGCCAGAAAGATGGTCTGATAGCAAAGGTCTGTGCATGAACTGCAGCCGGACTGCAAAGGTGTGTGTGGGTGGGGGGGGGCAGGTTAAGTTTTGG
>MUZC01001599.1:13258-42021 GCA_002072015.1 Radix auricularia
AGGGATAAAATCTTAAACGTTTACTAAAACTGGTATTTTGGGCCCCCAACCCTGAAGAAGTTGCCATTAGGACTTTAGTGCCCTATAATATTTTAATATTGACTATCCAGTATTTATATACCAAGTTTGGTTAAGATCCATCAATGTAGCAAGTAGCTATCACTTAAACTAATTTTTATATAGCTTATATAGGCAAAAAACGACATTAAGGGCCCCAGGGGCCCATTCAGGGCAATATATAAAGTTCAAAACAACAGTTTATTTTAAGATGGATAATAATGGATACATTTATCATTATTTGTCAAGACCTTTAATAATTGAATAGTGAAAAATAATCTAAAACGTTAAAGAGGGCAGGTATTTTGGGCCCCCAGCCTCGAAGGAGTTGCCATTAGGAATTTAGTGCCGTATAATATTTTAATATTGACTATCCAGTATTTATATACCAAGTTTGTTTAAGATCCATCAATGTATCAAGTAGCTATCGCTTAAACTAATTTTTATATAGCTTATTTATGCAAAAAACGACATTAAGGGCCCCAGGGGCCCATTCGGGGCAAGATATAAAGCTCAAAACAACTGTTTATTTTAAGATGGATAATAATGGATACTTTTATCATTATTTGTCAAGACCTTTTATAATTGAATAGTGAAAAAAATCTTAAACGTTTAAGAAAACACTTATTTTTGGCCCCCATCCTCGAAGGAGTTGCCATTAGGAGTTTAGTGCCATATAATATTTTAATATTGACTATAAAGTATTTATATACCAAGTTTGTTTAAGATCCATCAATGTATTAAGTAGCTATCGCTTAAACTAATTTTTATATAGCTTATATAGGCAAAAAACGACATTAAGGGCCCCAGGGGCCCATTCGGGCTAAGATATAAAGCTCAAAACAACTGTTTATTTTAAGATGGATAATAATGGATACATTTATCATTATTTGTCAAGACCTTTAATAATTGAATATTGAAAAAATTCGTAAACGTTTAAGAAAACACGTATTTTGGGCCCCCAGCCTCGAAGGAGTTGCCATTTGGAATTTAGTGCACTATGGTATTTAAATAATGGCTATCAAGAATTTAATTGCAAAATTTGGCTAAGATCAATCAAAAAAGCAAGTAGTTAGCGATTAAATTAGTTTTTATATAGCTCATATAAGCAAAAATTCACATTTGGGGCCCCCGGCGCCCCTTTAGTGTTAGATTGAGAAAAAAAAGTAGCCAGTTACCATTCCGTGAGGGTACTCAACAGTCTTAAAAATGTTCATAACGATCGGATGAATAGTTTAGTCAGTTACCACGGACAAGCACACACACACACACACACACACACACACACACACACACACACACATACATATTTTCATTTTTATGTATATAGATATTGATTATTGAGGGATTATTGAGTCCTCCGCGCCCTTGTCAACTTCCCGATTGCCAAGTCGTTGTTACGCCTCTGACTTACAGTCTTTAAAATTTTCAATTATCCCTCGAAACTTTTAAGAATTTCGTACTTTTTTTTTGTTTTCTTTTTTGTTATAATGCTAAAATAAGTTTGCTGAATTTAAATACATTACACTGCATTCAAAGCAGCTTCTTAAGTAGCTATCTTCTCGTGAAATTTCCTCCAAATATCGACTTCACATAATTTATTTCTTGAACTGTCATAATTGTCTCTTACTCATCTTTTCTTTCTCTTGACTAGATGTAAACACACACATTGATCTACTGGAACGGTAAACATAGTAACATTCTGTCATAATTGTCTCTTACTCATCTTTTCTTTCTCTTGACTAGATGTAAACACACACATTGATCTACTGGGCCGGTAAACTTAGTAACATTCTGTCATAATTGTCTCTTACTCATCTTTTCTTTCTCTTGACTAGATGTAAACACACACATTGATCTACTGGGCCGGTAAACATAGTAACATTCTGTCATAATTGTGTCTTACTCATCTTTTCTTTCTCTTGACTAGATGTAAACACACACATTGATCTACTGGGCCGGTAAACTTAGTAACATACTGTCATAATTGTCTCTTACTCATCTTTTCTTTCTCTTGACTAGATGTAAACACAAACATTGATCTACTGGAACGGTAAACTTAGTAACATACACGACAGATATATATGTATTGTTATTTCCATGGAAAGCGCTGTGAGCCCGGCTCCTTGCTGTGATACAGCGCTATATAAATTAACATATTATTATTATTATTATTATTTATTACACCAGTGGGAAAGGATTTTAGATGCCCAGTAGATTCCTCTTTCAAATGTTCATTTATTTCACTTCCACATTCATCTATCACATTGCAGATTTTCTCAAACATGGCAATGTTTCCAAGTTTTATATTTCTTCGTCACTTTTGCAGCTTGGATAAGCACAACTCGATGTTAGCATAAAATGCCATTTCTTTCCATATATTATCAGCTTCAAACAAACTTGCTTATTTAGTGTATCTGACAGGTTGGCTACTCTTTTATTTTAAGACGAATGTTTTAATCCAATCAAAGTCATTTTTGGTAAACAATAAAAAAATTGAATCAGATTTTCAAAGGCATCTATTTGTAAATGAAAATATTTAGCTACAAAATTAGATCAGTATACCTGGCAACAAATATGAAATATAAAAATTTATCTGCCCTACAGCAAAGTCCTGTACTAAAGCATTAGGCATGGAGAGTCTAGTTCTAGATTCGGTAACGTCTTTAATTTTTAATAAACACTTTTATAGCCAATCACATGTGCTTTAGGCTTTATACTTTCCCGGGCTACAATTTTATGAGGTGTACAACAAGTTATTTTTTACCACGTTTTTATTAGTTTGCTTTCTTGTCTGTCCGGGGCAAAAATTGAATTCCTTTTTTGAACCACTTCTGATCATCCAATTTTGATGAAATTTTGCATGCATACTTGATTCACATGACAATTTAATATTTCATTAATTATAGTACTCAATTCTACTTAATTATAGTAATTATACTAAAAATAAAGATGTATGACGTCATTAACATGAAAATTTCAAGGGAAGTAACATAACCAGGGAATTTTCATTTTTTTAGTTATTTCCCATGTCTTAAAGACATTAAATTTGAACTAAAAAGTATAAAATAAAAATATTTTTTAAAAAGTTTTTAAGATACCACGTTTTGTGAACTAAAAAGAAGAAAATAAATTTTTTCTTGGGCTATGTTGGAACTTCCCTTCCCCTGGGCTGAGCCAGAACTGTTTTGTTGGATGCACATTGTGGACATTTTGTACATACACACTCTTACACACCAAAATATTTTCGAACTGAAAACGTGGGGCGTATCATATATAGACTGTGGAGGAATTTGAAACTGAAAAGTTTAATGTAATAGCATTAATAGACCAAATTTCAGCCGAATGCGCCCGACGTTTTCAGTTCGAAAATATTTTGGTGTGTAAGAGTGTGTATGTACAAAATGTCCACAATGTGCATCCAACAAAACAGTTCTGGCTCAGCCCAGGGGAAGGGAAGTTCCAACATAGCCCAAGAAAAAATTTATTTTCTTCTTTTTAGTTCACAAAACGTGGTATCTTAAAAACATTTTTTAAAATATTTTTTTTAAAAAATGAATGTGATTTCATATGCAAGACTTGCCAAAAGATTGTGCATAAATAAAACTTTAAAGATATTTATATCCGAAATTTACTAAAATACGGAATCTCTCACGACATAGATTCACTATCGTTTTCAATAGTAAAATGCTGTAATACATGTGTGTCCACGAGATAATTGGTCGAGTGGCAGGCGAGGTTAGCTGGCACATCGACGGTCAACCGTTCGAATCTATGTAAAGGCAAGGATTTGTTCTCGTGGCCTAGGGCGCCCCTGAGTCTTCTCAGCTCCAAATGCTATCTAATGCTAGATAGGGTAATAAAGGTGGCAAGGTAATGCGTGGACATATCTTGCTAATCTTAGGGAGTATTCTCGGAAACCTTACCATGGAAATCAGGCTTAGATTAGGATTGATTCTTAAAAACCTTGCCATTGTATATCAGGCTTAGGTTAGGATTGAAGCTCGGAAACATTTCAAAAGAATAATTTACCAAAATTGTAAGTAAAAAAAAAAGTTCAATATGTATTTATTTGAAAATAAAGAAGCAAAAATTTATTTTTTAAAAAAATAAACTTTCTTGAAACTTAAATATTTTAGTTCAGTTAAAGACCTCACTGACCCCATGAACAACCATTGTAAAGAAAGACCTCACTGACCCCATGAACAACCATTGTAAAGAAAGACCTCACTGACCCCATGAACAACCATTGTAAAGAAAAACTTAACTGACCCCATGAACAACCATTGTAAAGAAAGACCTCACTATTTTAGTTCAGTTAAAGACCTCACTGACCCCATGAACAACCATTGTAAAGAAAGACCTCACTGACCCAATGAACAACCATTGTAAAGAAAGACCTCACTGACCCCATGAACAACCATTGTAAAGAAAGACCTCACTGACCCCATGAACAACCATTGTAAAGAAAGACCTCACTATTTTAGTTCAGTTAAAGACCTCAGTGACCCCATGAACAACCATTGTAAAGAAAGACCTCACTGACCCCATCAACAACCATTGTAAAGAAAGACCTCACTGACCCCATGAACAACCATTGTAAAGAAAGACCTCACTGACCCCATGAACAACCATTGTAAAGAAAGACCTCACTGACCCCATGAACAACAATTGTAAAGAAAGACCTCACTGACCCCATGAACAACCATTGTAAAGAAAGACCTCACTGACCCCATGAACAACCATTGTAAAGAAAGACCTCACTGATCCCATGAACAACCATTGTAAAGAAAGACCTCACTGACCCCATCAACAACCATTGTAAAGAAAGACCTCACTGACCCCATCAACAACCATTGTAAAGAAATACCTCACTATTTTAGTTCAGTTAAAGACCTCACTGTCCCCATAAACAACCATTGTAAAGAAAGACCTCAATGACCCCATGAACAACCATTGTAAAGAAAGACCTCACTATTTTAGTTCAGTTAAAGACCTCACTGACCCCATGAACAACCATTGTAAAGAAAGACCTCACTGACCCCATGAACAACCATTGTAAAGAAAGACCTCACTGACCTTATGAACAACCATTGTAAAGAAAGACCTCACTGACCCCATGAACAACCATTGTAAAGAAAGACCTCACTATTTTAGTACAGTTAAAGACCTCAGTGACTCCATGAACAACCATTGTAAAGAAAGACCTCACTGACCTCATCAACAACCATTGTAAAGAAAGACCTCACTATTTTAGTTCAGTTAAAGACATCACTGACCCCATGAACAACCATTGTAAGAAAGACGCATTTAAAAAGTTGTAACTGACCGTGTTGTTTTTCTTGTGCTAAGATCAAACAAGCGTCGAACTTTAAATGTTGGCCTCACACAAGTTAAGGTGCAGGTGTTGGAGTCTGGTAAAGACTTCATAGTTCTGCTCGCCCTTATATACACGTGAGAGTCAAAAAGATGAACACGTGGCACGACGTCACTTACTCAAGTTCTGGACTGTGGTTAGTGAGGGGCGAGGTTTGTCTGCATTTTTAATGATACCTTTAGAGTGTGGTTGGTTTGGCCAGCTCGAGTTAATGTGTTGAGGACGTGGCAGAAAATCATTGGCCCAGCGTTATTGTGGCCCCTAGTCCCAGGTATTTCATTGTCTCTACCTATCCCTGAGGTGCTACAGCCAATGTAGGGCTTGGGCCTGCCTCACAATCTTCCGACACTCAGTCCCAATCAACGCATATCTTCTCCAACATTGTATGCTCAGTTGTTGTAGATCTTTTTATACATCATGTTACCATCTAAGCCTAGATCTTCCCTTGAGACGTTTTGATCTGGGGATTTTGTGGCGTACTTTCATCGCCCTTCAGTTTCTGTCTTTCTGTTTTAGCCAACTGTAAATAGCTTCATTTTATTTTATACATGAGTTAGCAGATTTTTGTGTGTGTGTGTGTAAGTGTTTATCGTAATTTCTATATTTATCTCCACTTCCTAAATGATAGTGATGGCAAACCTATGGCACGCGTGCCACAGTCGGCACGCAAATCCTCCTCATCCGGCTCGCGACTTAAATATTTCTTTCTTAATTAAACCAGCTAAGACAAACCTCAATTTTCTGGTTTCATTGAAGAGTTGACATTCAGCAATAAATATGTGGGATTTGGTGGAATTTAGGGCACGTGGCCAAGAAATGTTTGCCACCACTGATGTATAATGTAAAATTCCATACAAGTAAATAAAAGGGAAGCGTTATCCGCACACTTTCGGTCGTGAGAAGAAACGTCAAACTTTATTCTCAGGGTAAACCGTGCGGATAATGTCTGTTGTTATTCTCCCAGTTTTTGCTGTGCGGAACAATAGCATTCTGTGACTTATACTAACTTCAAAGTTTTTTTAAAAAAATTAATGTACAGTTGGATATTTTAAGTTTAAGGCTAAAGACTAATGTAAATTAAGTTCATTGTTATAGCCAATCTATTTAATTGACTTGGACTTTAGAGTAGACTGTCCAGAGGTTTTTCGAAAAAATCCCGGACATTTTTTTTCAATTCCGGGAAAATTAAAAATAAGTAAAAAACTTAAATATTTCTTTAAATAGCTCACTTACATCATACGGCAATCATAAAATAGCCATTCATTAATTTTTTCAATTAAAAAAAAACTCTTTAAATTCAATCTATTTTTAATAGGTAACCCTTTCGAATATTACTGTAAATTTTTAATTATATTTTTCGCCTGAGTGGATTTTTTCAAGAAATTTGTCATTCTTCTTGATGGCATCATAGAAAATGCTGCAATTCATGTTTGAATTGTATTGAATTGATAAGAGGGCATCAACTGTGGAGACCTCCAGCTGGCTTATTTGGTCAGTCCAAATCGGATTCATGTAAGAAAACAAGCGCTCAACTTCAATGGAGGTTCCTGCTAATTCGAAAGCAAATTGCACTAGTTTTTCCAAATTTACCAGTTGTCATGTGTTGGTGCGAAAGTGAATAAATAAATTTGCCCGAATCTTATCAGTTTAAAGCTTTTCTTGTAACTATTTCTGCAAATTGTTAGTTATAGAATCTTTGATAAGATTAAAATCGTCGAACAAAAGATCTTGATTAATTATTGTCTTAATTTTCTCTCCATATCGCTGTGCAACGAAATCTAATGATTCTTCAATTTATTATTATTGCTCCAAGTTTTCTTTCGTTTTTTGTCCCCATTTTTTTTTACTGAAATGATAAAAAACATTATTATACATATTTCTAAGCTTAATTGGCAGCTGATTTTATGACAATTCCTTCTTACCCTCAGCTTGTAAGTTTAATTAATAACTTTAATTATCCTTTAAACCCTTAAAAATAGCAAAATTTATAACTTTTCTTGCTTCCGAAAATTTGGATTGACGTGCTTGACAAAAGTTAAAAAAATAATAATAATGACATTTAAATTTAAATTATCACCTTTGACTTTATTCATAAAAAATACTTAATTTTCAGACAAAAATTTTAAATTTGAAAACTTTTAATTTCTAAATTCCAGGACAAAGTAGGTCCCTGACAGGATTCCGGGACAGAGGTTAAATTTAGGGACTGTCCCGGCAAATTACCAGCAGATTGACAGTCTACTTAGGAGGCACATACTTTTATGCTAATATAATGGTGTTAGCGTATGTTGTATTAAGGGGTGAACCGTATTTCGGCCCCGGCTTTAGTAAATTAGGAATCTGAACATTTTCATGAATCCGGATCAGGTTCACTTTGCCGGAATGAGGCCGGATTTAGCTATTGCACTGAAGCACTTCAAGTTAACTATTTCTCGCTGATGTTAGTGGGATTTTAAAAAGGAAAAACAACTCTAACTTTAAATTTTTATGTCGCATTACTTAATGAGTTTGTTCGACTTGAATATAGTGGTACTTCGGTATACGTCTGCTTTGGTATACGTCCAACTCGGTATACATTTTGTTTGGACGCGAACCATTTTGCTTGGTAAACAATCTTTATTTGGAATACGGGCCGCTTGCTAGAACTTACATTTGGGTCGTCCATGCGTTAAATGACGCAACGCGTTTTTTGCTGATTCCCCCTCGGGTACTTTGAGGGGACAAACAAGCCTGTATGACATATGGATGATAATTTCATTTATTTAAAAATAGACACAAAACAATCTAGAAATCTGAAAAAAGTTAAACAGTTCCACACAGATTAACTGACAATGATCTAGAAGTGAACATGTGCAGTCATATTGGTGGAATGGGTTGCTTGAAGAAACCAGGAGAGCCAACACTTTATTATCATTTAAAACTCTAATAAGAATACAGGACTAAACACAAACCATAGATGGACGTAGGACGCAATAATTTTCTGTTCAGAAGTAGCGTCTGTAACTTATAAGATACGTTAATGACTAACCCCCGATGACTACACTGGGCGCTTCCAATGTCACGTGACTGCCCGATAGATTACGCATTTTTTTTTTACTAACTTACTGATAGTTGTAGAGGTTCTTTTTTTGTTTTCATGTAGGCATATATATGGAGCCCTCTAGTATGGCATCGATCGTTCTTAAGAAACGTCGTTAACTTGAACTTTGGTGTATATCGGAACATTATTTTACTGTAAGAAATAGCTTAAAATTAATTTCACCCTCACTATGTCATCAGTCTGAGAAAAAAAAAGTGTGTTTTCGATAAGCTATAAACAATTTGCATTTCTTTTAGAGAGAATTTAAAAACAAAATAAAATTGTTCCTGCACATTTAATTACAATTTTTTATGTTTTTATAAGAAAATTTAACATAAAGAAGTTACGTTTTTGTAAAGCACCAGTTGCCAACATATGAGTCACAAATAATTTTCTTTCATTAATATGCAAAGAAGTGTATATTTTGTCAACTAGCTTTATTTGGTGAACTTTATAAAATCTCAAGAAAATACACAAATTTGTTCTCTATGATATAAGAATTCCTGTTTTTCTTATTTGAAAAGAATTTATCGAATTCATTATCATTTCAATACATAAATAAATTAATAAATATATTAGGGCTGTTACCGATTAATTTAAATTTAATCGTTCACTTTTGAAAAATTACCCAATAATTAATCGATAATATTTATTAAAGCTAAAAATAAAATGTATGACGTCATTAAACTGAAAATTTCAAGGGAAGTAAAGAAAAAGGCAATATAATAGTTTTATGAGATATTTTTAAATGTAAATAGTTCAATGAATTAATCTATATAAATGTCAATGAATTTAAATGTTGTTATTGTTAATTAAGTAAAAACAATGTTTAGCTATTTAATATAATTTTCATAATAAAAACAGCTTATTTTAAAGTTTTAACTTTATAAATAATTTTTTTATTGATAATATTTTTTCGTAAAAACTTATTAGATAATAATAAATAATTACTTTTTAACGAATCAAAAAAATGTTCTGTCATTGAAATCGCTATTTTATCGATTAAAATAATTTCAATCGATCAAAACTTTTACCGATTAATCGAGAAATTAATCCATAATTTCCGCAGCCCTAATATATATATATATATATTAGGGCTGTTAACGATTAAATTTAATTTATTCGTTAACTTTTGAAATATTACCGATTAATTAACCGATAATTTGTTACAGGTAAAAATAAAGATCACGACGTCATTAAACTGAAAATGTCAAGGGAAGAAATAAAAACATGCAATGGACTTTTTTGTTTTGTTGAGTTATTTTTAAGAAATAGCAATAAAAATAAGTTAAATCACGTATATAAGTTAGGCACTTGGGTGACAATTTCAAAATAATTTTAAAAATATAAAAGTAAAACATATTTTTACTCCAAGTGATTAAAAGTTATGATTTTTTAAGACCTCATAATGACTTTTTCAATATGTTGTCTTCCATCAAATCTTGTGCCTTTTATTATTTAATTTAATTTAATTTTTAAAAAAATTAATTTTGTTAGGTAATATTTTAAAATAAAATTAGTTCTAAATAGTGTCAATGAATTTAAAATTTCGTTATTGTTTATTAAGTAAAAAGAGA
Source organism: Radix auricularia (assembly GCA_002072015.1). Lineage (NCBI taxonomy): Eukaryota > Metazoa > Mollusca > Gastropoda > Lymnaeidae > Radix > Radix auricularia. The sequence continues at coordinate 23,349 of MUZC01001599.1, forward strand.
TTTTTTTTAAATTATCATATTCCATATAAACAGGTTATTATAAAGTGAACATTTTCGATTTATTATTTTTAAATGGATAAATTTGTACGTAAAAAAACACAAGTATTATTAATTATTAATAATTAATTAATTATTAAAAATCGAAAAATACAACATTTTCTTAAATTTTAATTGCCATTTTATCGAGTAAAATAATTTTAATCGGTAAATATTTTTACCGANTATATATATATAAAAATAAATTTATTTATGTATTTTTCTTCTTTTTAAAAAGAATTTATTGAATTCATTATCTTTTCAATACATATATATATATGTACATATAAGGGCTGTTCACGATTATTTTAAATGTAATATAAACTTTTGCAAATTTAACCAATGATTAATATTTAAATTTGAGTAAAGCCAAAAATAAAATGCATGATTTAATAAGTCAAACTTATTAAAAGTTCTTGAACTTTCATCTCCATTTAGGAATGCAGTAATTAATCAGAAGAGGTGTCGTCATGTTCTTTCTCTAAGTCATACTCCACTACTGCCATTGCCTTAATATGTTTTTTCTTTTGTTTCATAAGTAGGCGAAGTGTTAGAACCGTGGTACTCAAACTTTATCAACATTTTGCCTATTCCCGTCAGTCCATATTTTAAATCAAAATTTTCGTATAATCGTCAGGAAATCTTTATTTACTGGCAGACCCATAGTGCGTTGCAACGATCTCAGTAAAAATGAATAAATTTAAGAAACCAATGAGTGTTATGTTTTAAAAACAAAAAAACCAGAAACCTTCTCGGAAGTGTGAAAAATAAAGTCAAAGTTTCTCATTGCAAACGGATAAAAATATTAAAAAGCTTACAATACAAAAATCAATATTAATGGGCCTGGCTCCAAAACGGGTGATAATTTAATTTTTTGTTGCCATTGAACTGAAACTGTATTTATCAATATTGTGTAAAATTGATTGAGAAATAAAATTTGTAACGTGCAGTTTTTAAAAAAAAAGACACTTTTGAAAGATATTGAATAATATATCTATTATTATTTAGATAGAATTAAACAGGTTTTTTAAAGTTAATTTCCTGGACCGATTGCGCCTGGGGGCTCCCTGGCCCATTTGCACCCAGCTCAAAAAAAAAAAAAATTAGCGATTCATGACCCGATAGAGAATTAACATGGGCTATCAAGTTATAATACACCAAGTTTGATTCAGTTCCATCCATTTTCCCAGTCCCATTTACATGCTTAAAAATTTGTAAATCTCTCATTTAGGCAAAAATTACATTAAAGGCCCCCAGACCCAATCGATGCAAAAAATTGTCTTAAAAATTCCTGTTTATTTCAATCTAAAACATAATAGAATTATTTTCCCAATATCTTTCAAGGTCGTGTAAAATCGAAATGGAAGTAAAATCTTAAACGCTTACAGAAATAAAGATTTTTTTCCCTCGCCCCAAAGGAATGGACATTAGGAGTTCAACGCCCTATGTTATTTTCATATGAGCTATAAAGTATGTATGTATTAACTATGTGGTCAAGATCCATTCATTTTCCATGTAGCTAACGCTTAAACTAATATTTATAAAGCTCATATAAGAATAAAAACATTTTTGGCACTTATCTTATCTTATCTGTTACATACGCTCCTTCTATACAGAAGATTATTGCGTCCTACGATTTTTTAGAAGGACTTTCAAACGCATGACACTAAAACGTAAGTCAGCTGACCAATTTTAACAAAATAATAATGGGAATTATTTAAAGAACACAAGGCCGTGCTATATTTAGAATGTATTTATAGTATTGTACCCAGTCTCCATGGGTCGGACTAAGAGTGATTTTTCAATCGATATCTATCCAGGAATTTCAAATCAAGGTCTGGTTTAAACTCCTTTCACCTGCTTAAGAATTTAGTAGATTGTTTTCATTTCAAAGCGGCAGTTTTACGTGCCGCGTTACAGAAAGATTGGCTTGATTTATGTGCAGACCTAAACTACGTGTGGTCGAAGAAATGCAGGTCAGTTGGGGCTGGGAACGTGCATCAGAAGCACTAAGAAAAGTTGTTTTTGGGTTAAGCAATTAATTAGTTTTATTCATTTTGTCTGGCCTTGGTTTCCTAAACACATTCGGCGCCTTCCCGTTTAGCGAGACGATTGGGCATCTCTTGTGATCTAGACAAAGCAATCCATCACAGTAGAGTATTGGAGCGTGCAACAGCTGCGCTGACGGCTTTTGTTTTTGGGGTTAAGCAATTGCTTTATTTTATTATTTTTGTGTTTTGGTGATATCCTAAAAATCTTCGGCATTCTACCGTACCCCGTTGTTCAGAGTAAGGTCAAACATCTCAGATTTATTTTAGAGTTTTGTAACAGCTGCACCGAGCGCCAGTGTTTTGGGTTAAGCAATAAATTTATTTTATTCATTTTGTCTGGCCTTGGTATCTCTAAATAATACAGTTTATCAGTTGGCCTTTGTGGCTTTCTGGGATAGCGAATTTGTTTATCTCAATAGATCATAGGTTCCAAACTTTTTCGAATGGCGACCATTTGTTATGAAAGCCAAGTAGCCCGCGATGATCCCCGACATAATATTTTTTAAAAAAATTCATCCAGTAACTTTAAAAAAAACCTAAGAATATTGACTTTCAATATTTTTTTTGTACTTTGTTTAATAATTTATTGTGATAATTTCCTTTTCATGCTATTAATCAGTCTTAAAATTCGCGGCGAGATTACGTTAACAACAACCTCATGTTAATCTCAACGATAATTTAAATTTATTTCTTTAGATAAGATGTAAATACGCGATTTGAACTGCTCGAAAGGCAAACAGACTGACATTTTGGTATCATTTAATAGAATTTACGCGTCAATTAACCATTCCGCAAATTAAAAGAATTCATTTTGTAATATATCGTAAATCCTGGGAACACCAAGAAAAGAAGAGAAGGGATTTTAGGTCAATTAAGTCTCTTCAACTTTCAGCTCGGGCTAGTTACGCTGATTTACTAGTTTAAGTTATTCTAGATTCATTATATTAGCTTCACCTTTCAAATGTTCATTTATTTAATTGAAAGAAATTACTACTACACTACAGATTTTCTAAAACATGGCAAACTTTAGGGTTCGGGATAGGGATGAAGGAGGCAGGGGAGGAGAAAATTATCAATTGGGAGGGGGGGCTGGCAATTACATGAACAGTGGAAATAGAAGTTGACAGAAAGGGGGTTTTGCCGGGGCTGGATGAAATATTATGGTAAAGACGGGAGAAGTTAATGGGGTTAGAGTTAGGGTGGTACGGGACACAGGGTGTGGAATCGTGGGAGTAAAGGAATCCCTATTTGAAAAGTGTTGTCCCGCAAATGAGACAGTTGCGTGTATATTGTTTGATGGGGACAGAAAATTTTATAGAGTAGGTTATATACATGTGAAATCAGAGTACATCACGGGATGGACCAAGGCTACCCTACTAAAAAAAAACATTGGATGACCTAATAATTTATATTTTTTGGTCATTTTCGCAGTTTGTATAAACATAACCGTTTTAACGTAATTTGCTGTTCTAATGTATCTGCTAATTTAGCTACTCACTTCAACGTTGCTTGTTGGTCACACTACATCAAAAGTTCATGTTTCCCTTGCACTTCCAAGGGCAAATTGATTTCACATTTCATTTCAAATATATGATTGACAGCATATGAACTTAAGTCCCATTTTGTAATAAAAGTTCCATTATAGTGGCTATATTTTTTTTACATTTTTTTTGTATACGTTGGTGACCCTTAGAAAACCTTTGCGGGATTGTGATGTGACCATTAAAAAAAGGAAATATAAATAATATGGAAATTTTTATAAAAATGATAATTTAAAAATAATTGGAAAATTTACTGACTGTGAGGAATGGATAGAGAAAAATAGGAGAGAGTACATAGAGAAAGAGGATACAACGAGCGAGAGATTATGAGAGATAGATGACGGATAGGGCAGCCGAGAGAGAGATGGCGGATAGGGCAGCCGAAAGAGAGGCGGCTGAGAGGGCGGCTGAGATTGCCGCCGAGAGAGATGACTTACAGGGCGGCCGAGAGAGAGATGGCGGATAGGGCGGCCGAGAGAGCAGCCATGTTAGAGGTCAAGAGATTAGAGGCTGCCAATGGATGGAATACGAATGGGACAGATAACAGGCCCAGGCAGCCCAAGCTTCCACCATTTCTAGATGGTGTTGATCAACTTGATGGATACATTACAAGGTTTGAAACTTTCGCTAGAACCAGTAAATGGCCGGAAAGCGATTGGGCGCTGTCATTGTGTGCGCTTTTGTCGGGTCGAGCCTTGGAGGCGTACTCCAGAATGCCTTACGAGGAGGCATTGGTGTATGTAAAGGTGAAAGAAGTGCTCCTAAAAAGGTACAATCTCACAGAGGGGTATCGAGACCTATTTAGAAAGAGCAGGCCTCAGGCAGATGAGTCACCATCCATCTTTATAGGAAGAATCAAGGGCTGTTTGTGGAAATGGATTAGCCTATCGGGAATTGACAAAACATTTGACAGTCTTAGAAACCTCATATTGAAAGAACAATTCGTGAATGTGTGTTCTGAGGATCTGGAAATACATTTAAAAGAGCGAGGTATAGACAGCCTGGAGGAAAGTGCTAAAGTTGAAGAATTGTTCCTGGAAGCAAGTAAAAGAAGCTTCGCTCATGGCTCTGGTGCAATGCAAGTGGCAACGGTAATGGCCTGAATGGGAGAAAAGGTGAGGGGCAACGAACCGAATTAAGTCAGAGAAAATGGCAAAATAAGGCTGAAGGAAGTTCCAGACCGAACGTGAGTTGCTTCGTGTGTCACAGGGTTGGGCACATAGCATGCTGTTGTCCCAATACAAGGGAGGCCGGAAACACGAATGCAAAGAGAGTTGCGACGACGTGTGTTCTTCAGCATAAACCGTCAAAGGGCAAACGTCTGTGGGATAAGAGCCTAAACGCATCTGTTGGAGGAGAAAATGTTGGCCAATCCGTGAATGTCAGAGGTGGAGAATTAGCAAGAGGTGGTGACTGCAAAGGAGCTGGAGCAAGAAAGTTGGAGATGGTAGATGGGTTCGTAGGAACAAATAAAGTTGAAGTATTGAGAGATACAGGAAGCGAAGTAGTGGTGGTCGAAGAGGGAAAAAGGCGATGATAGACATAACGACACCATACCTGAGTGGAATAGTGGAGGCGTTATGTATGGAGAATTCTATAGTGGACTTGATTGTGGGTAATGTGTTTGGAGCAAGGACCGATGAAAACATGGACAGGGTGGCGATAGTGAATACGCGAGCTCAAAGAAAAAGAGATTGTCCTACTGCCCAAAGTAGTATCGCCAGGGATTGTTACAGGGAAGGAGTCGGGCCCGTTCACTCGGCTGGAGATAGAATTGTTCGAAGCAGTGGGCCACATCGATAGTCCGCCGACAGAGAGCGTGGTGAGGGGAAGGTGAATTGTGGTAGTGAAAATCGGAGGAGTAGGAACGTAAGCATGAGTGGAGGAGTTTGTTACAAGTGTGGTAGGCCCGGTCATTGGGCCAGAGACTGTCGCAGCGGCCAAGGCGGTGGTGCGGGAAGCTTTAGCGGGCGAGATCATAGTGGTACTCGCATGGACTTTAGAAATAGGAGAGGACCCGGTGATAATAAATGCTACAAATGTAACAGACCTGGTCATTTTTCCATAGACTGTGAAAGGGGCATTGATTCAAGTGCTCGTTGTAACTGCAACAGCCCTGTGCATGTTTAGCGTGACCATCCTGAAGTACTTTAACACGGCTCATTTTGCGCGGGGAAAGATTCTGAGAACAGTGCCTGTTCCTGTCTAGAGTCACGTTCTTACAAGTGCACAGTCATCCCTGGATCAAATAAAGTTCTATATATTGAGACATTGACTCTAAAGAACATTATGGTCATGTTGATTTTTGTGGGATTACCCTGTTAATATAATAATATTTTGAGTTGTTTTAAGTCATAATTTATTGGGTTTGAAATATATACTGATTTGTATGTAAGTGATTTAACTATATATTTGAGAGCATTATTAATAGTTACTGTATTTAAGAGCAAATGGTAGTAGTGTTAATGGATATTTGAAAGTATATGTCCATAGAATATATTAAGAAATAATCATAGTAATGAGGAGAATTGAAAATTGGTCATTTGAGATTGTGGAAATTTGTCGACCCCGAGAAATTTCTGGAAAGGGGGGGGCATAGGTCACGGATGACCAATTTGCCCTTGTAACTTGTTGTTGTGAGTTGTGCACGGTGGTGTGTTCGATGTTTGCTTTTGTGGTATTTAAAGTTATTGGTTAGTGGTGCGAAAGCGTGCAAAGTGATTGTGTTGTTGACGTCAGTTGTATATGTGTAAAAGTTTAGAGAGTTTTGTGTAGACGGGTGGTTGTGGAAAGGAGAACGCCATTAAATTTGTTGTTTTTCTAGCAGTGGCTTTATTTCTAGTGTAACGGTAATTGTATGAATCTTGGAGCAAGCAGTCAAGATATAAGTATTAGGACGCTTGTGACAGTCCCTGATGATGATTGTCATACAATGAACTAACGTTATAAAACATTAACATAGCAATAGAGACGTGCGAATATAATTTACTAAACTTTTTTTGGCAACAATGCTTCCTGTTCATTCGTTTTAAGGTCAACATTTTATTTTAAATGTGTCCGAAAAAAATTTACTTTGTCCGTAAATTGTGTTGAGTTCTTATATTTGTCAGTAAATATTATTTTATTGATTTGGCGACCCTGACTAACAGTGCACTGTAACTAAACAGTAATAACAGTAAACAGCGTACTATAACTGGCCACTTAAAAAAATATACTTTAATTAAAATAAAGTAATGACCCCTTTTCCGACCATGAAGACCTGTACCTTAGCGAAAGATCGTGTGGGTGGACCAATGCCCTGCCGCCCTGCACTACTCCCCCCTCGAGATTTCTGGTACAGGGTAGGGGTAAAATAGTAATAAATAGCGTGACGTTCTTTATGGACGGCCTCTACAGAAAAATGCACAGTAGGTTTTTCGGCTGTATAGTTAAAATTGTAACTTGTCACAATTTACAGTGTAACCTAAGTTATCATTACTAGCAGTGTAAGGTAACTTTTCACTAGTAAAGTGTACTGTAAATTGCCAGTAGTCACAGTATAATTAGTATACTAATAATGTCGTTTGTCACTGCTAACATTAAAGATTAATCCGTAACGCTAGCATTTAGCTTTAACATGATGGTCTTTCTGTTTGTTGTTATTCAGAAAAGACATCATTAAAATTCAGCTTATTATTCAGTACATTCAAATCCGTCACTTTATTAAATCTCATACCAAGTTAACACCGATGTTAAAATCCCTAAAGACGAAAGCTCTTTTGTGTAGTCTAAAAATATCAATTCAAACAGTTGGCACAAACGACAAGTTGACAACAAAAGGGAGTTAATGAGCAACATGCAAATTAGTTTGGCTACTTGATGATTGATGAAACTTGAACCAGTAGGACTAATAAAATCTTGACGTCGCACATTTTAAGAAGCTACAAGACATTTAAATCCTAATTTTCATACAGGCTAAACAAAAATTTAAAAGAACCCCCAGTATTTTCAATAAACTTTGGATAACTCAATTCTCATTTCATTACACACGATCTTGACAAATATTGACACGCATTCCCATGCAGCTATACATCCTGAGGTGTTTTAAGCTTTACATATATCACCAATTGGATCCTAGGTCTCTTATACTTTTTTTCTTTCTAATAAATTTGTAACAAATATGATTCTAGACATCTAATCACAACATGCAAACTTCGTCCTTGACATTCACACAAATAATAAATCAATGGCTCAACACATGTTTACATAAGCAATGTACCAGGGGAGACAAGAAGGGATAATATTTACAATGGAAATAATATTTGACAATAACTAATTTGAACAGAATCAACGTGAATGATAAAGAAAATTAAAATAAACGATAGTAATGCTTTAATTTTTTTTATTGATCTATAGAAAATTCTATTGTATAATATTTTTATATAATTGATAATTGTTTTTATTTATAACATTTAATTTTTAAACCATAATTTTTTTTTAATTGCATAGCTTTTTTTAACTTAGTCTAGTGTTCGAAGGATCTATTGTCGTCTGTAAAATTTTATAGAATGTTTTTTTTATTATTATAATTATTATTAAAACTCTATAATTTCTTGAAACATAAGTAATGCAAATTTCATCCAATTCTAGGCACTCAATCAAATCTATACGACAATAAATCTACTTTCAGCTCTGACGGAAGACTTCCGTTCCTTTCAGTAGGTTATTTTATCTGGAAAAGAGGCGATATTCCACGATCCATACCGTAGAGAAGGTTGAGGTTGAGTTATTATAAATGCATCCCTTTTTTGGTCCCCCTTGGATGATTCCAGTTCCAGATGACGTTTTCCTAACTCATACGACCTCAGGACGTCCAAAAGTGTGTCCTTGGTTTGCAACGTGGGGATGTAAGCTCGTCTGTCCTGGTCGAAAGCATCAGCAAGTCGTTCTTCCGGGTCATAGGTTAGAGAAGGGCTCAAGCATGCTGATAAAACTGTTATAAAACCACAGCCCACGTGACATTAGCTGACGTCATTGCTGCAATAAGAAAAAGCGACTTTCTTTTAATGGTTTCAATCTGATAATCTGATAATGAGAAAATTAGAGAAGCAATGGAAACAGAAAATAAAATATGATGGCGAGGTAATGAAGGGGATAAATTCAGAATATTTGATAATAGATAGGTTCTTGTCAACAGTCCTTGACTAAAGTGATCTTGAAGTATTCCTGCAGTTTCTTGTTTACATTGGGCTCTGATTAGCTTGAGCCATTATTCCCTCAGTCAGTTGTACCTTTTATTTCTCTTTTGTCTTGAATGTCAAGTTTTACCTTGCGCTACAACGCTGTCTCGTGCAGAGGTGTAGCAACGACTTGGCATCAGGGTGGTAGCCAAAGGCGCCGAGGGCTAATCCTTGAATTTATTCAAATTTAGTAGATTTTTTCTTTTTGGATAAAAAAATATATTTGTCAACGTCGCCAAAAATCAATTAGCCATGGACGCGAGAAGACCCAGTTACACTTCTGGTCTCCACATGGGAAAAATCTGCTTATTAAATTGTTATAGCATGACATATAATCGGAATTCCCCTGAATTCTTATCAGATATGTAAAATAATAGTGACTTTTAATATATGAGATTTGACTGAATTGGCAAATGTCATTTGTTATTCGTCACATCTGTATTTCTGTAACCGTTAAACAATATTATTTCATAATTACTTTTAAGTCAGTAAATTATTAATTAGTAATGATAAATGAGCCACTCAATTCTAACTTGGAATTAATTCAACGATCATTTAAACAAAGAGATAAAATAATTATTTTCTTTCAATAAAAAATTAATAAAATTAAAGAATTACATTTCATTATATTTTTTTAGTTGAACATGTTGCCTAAAGTAAATAAGGAAACAAGAACAATATATTCTATAAACATCATATAAAAATGCATGACTAGACATAAATCAGTTGGCAGCATTGTTTATATCAAAGACGTTTCTGTTTTAAACAAGAGATAAAAAAAAGAAAACAAGTATTTAAAATCATAAGAAAATAATTTCAAAAGCACTTTCTCTAATTCTAATACAGTCTTCAAACAATTTTTAAAAAGTTATGCTTCATTCTATTTTACCCAAAAACCAGTGATCATATTTTTGAACAATAAAATAGTGTACGGTCAGCTGTTTTAAAATTTCAATTTAAAACAAGTTATGAAAATATTTAAACTGATAGAATGTATATAATTCATTTTTAACGCCTTTGGCTAATACATTTTTGACGCCTTTGTCTAATTCATTTTAGCGCCCTTAAGAAATTGAGGAATTACTATTTTATATATAACTAGCAGACCCGGTCGTGTGTTGCAACGATCTCAGTAAAAATGACAATTTTAGAATCCTATGAGTGATATGTTTTAAAAACAATTATGCCAGAAACCTACACTGAAGTGCGAAAAAAAGTCCAAGTTTCATGGCAAACAGATAAATAAAATAATAATTGAAAAGCTTTAACAAAAATAAGTGATACTTTGTACTCAAGCTATGTTTCTCAATATAGTGTAAAATTGCCTTGGAGAATTAAATTATTAACATGCATTACAAAAAATTTGGGGCCGCCTACCCTAAGAAATGAACATAAAGAGTTCAGTTTCCTAGAGTAATTATTTATAGACTCTTGAATATTTATAAGCCAAAAAAAAAAAAAAACATTAAGGGCCCCAGGGCCCATTCACGGCAAGATATAAAGCTTAAAACGATCTCAGTAAAAATGACTATTTAAGAATCCAATGCGTGATCTGTTTTAAAAACTACTATGCCAAAAACCTACACGAAAGTGTGCAAAAAAAGTCCAAGTTTCCCAGCAAATGGATAAATAAATCTATATATATATATATAAAGCTTTGAAAAAAAATAAAGGAAAAAAACGAAATTAAGGGGCCGGGCTCTAAAATAATTGATGATTTATTATTTTTTTAATCGCCATTGTACTCAAGCTTTGTTTCTCTATATCGTGTAAAATTGATTGGGGAATTAAATTATTAACGCGCATTACAAAAACTTTTCGGTATGCCTGCCCGAGGGAATGGATATTAAGAGTTCAGTTACTTATAAAAAATATTTATAAACTCTTAGGTTTTTATGTACTAAAATTGGCAAGATCCGTTATTTTCTTAGTAACTTAAACTAACACTAATTTTTGTAAAGGTAATATTAAGGAAAAAACGACATTTAGGGGCCCCTGTGCCCATTCTGCGCAAGATGTCAATTTCAAAAAGCTGTTCATTTTAATTCAGTTTCATCATTCATATATATTCCTATAGATTGTTAAAAATTGAATGGGGAATATATCTTAAGCATATACCAAAAACAGACATTCGGGGCCCCTGGCCCAAAAGTAAATTACATTAGAATTTTAATGCCCTATAGAATTTTAATATGTGCTACCAAGATTTTGTTAACAAATTTTGGTTATGATAAATTCTTTTACACAAAACCTAACGCATAAACTTAATTAAAGAAAAGAAAGACATGATGGGGCTCATTTAAAGCCAAATTTAAAGTTGAAAACGATGTTCATTTCAATTTGCATGATAATGGATATATTTGTCGTTGATTAAATATTGAATTGGCAAAATCTCTTAAACATTAACCACCCCCCCCCCTTAAAAAGACTATTGGCACCCCCAGCCCCGAAGAAATGGTCATTAAAAATTCAGGACCTTATAGTATTTTAATATTGGCTATCAAGTTTTTTTAAAACAAAATTTGGTTAAGATCCATCAATTTACCAAGTAGCTAGCGCTCAACCTAATTTTCTATTGCTCATATAAGCAAAAAATGTCATTATGAGCTACCGGTGCCCCATGTGTGTTTAATTGACGAAGAAAATTACCTGTTAACTTCCTGGGAGTGTACGCAATAGTCAGCAAAAGTCTCATTACAACCGAATACATGGTTTAGTCAGCTATAAACCAGGACCGATTGGGCTGCTATTAGGGGTTAAGTGCTCTATGGTATTTTAATATTGGCTATCAAGAATAAAATTGCAAAAGTTGGTTAAGATCCATCAATATAGCAAGTAGGTAGCGCTTAAACTAATTTTTATATAGCTAATTTTAGCCCAAAAAATGACATTATCGGCCCCCGGCGCCCCTTTAGTGTTAAATGGAGAAAAGAAAGTAGCAGTTACCATTCTTGAAGGGTACTCATCGGTCACAAAAATTTTCATTACGATGGGATACATGTTTTAGTCAGCTTTAAACGACATACAATCACACACACACACAATATAGAGATAGATATAGAAGGGAAAACATATTTAGGGGCCCCCGGCCTCATTCAGTGCAAGATGTCAATTTAAAAAATCTGTTCATTTTTATTCAATTTCATTATGAATATATTTATCGAGATTGTTAAAAAATGAATGGGGAAAATATCTTTAAAATTTACGAAAAATACATTTGGGGCCCCCTGGCCCCCCCCCCCCCCCCCCGATGAAATGGACATTAGAAGTTCATTGCCCTTCATTATGTTAATATGGGATACAGAGTTTTTTTAATAAAAAGTTTGGTTAAGATCCATTCATTTGCTCAGTAACTAACGCATAAACTAATTTTTATAAAGCTTATATTAGAAAAAAATGAGATTAAAGGCCCCAGGGGCCCATTCAAGGGAAGATATACAGTTCAAAACATCTGTTCATTTTAATACGGATAATATTTGTTAAGAATTTTAATAATTAAATTGAGGGATAAAATCTTAAACGTTTACTAAAACTGGTATTTTGGGCCCCCAACCTTGAAGAAGTTGCCATTAGGAGTTTAGTGCCCTATAATATTTTAAAATTGACTATCCATTACACATCCGTAGCATTTCAACTGCTAAGTCATTTAAGACTGCACTTAAGACACATCTTTTTAAAATTTATTTTCAAAAATAATAAAACCACATTTCTGTAATTGATTAGCGTAGCTGATGTATTGAGTATACCGTATTGTTATTTATGTAGTTAATATGCTATGAATGTTTCTTTTTATTTATATATGTATTTTTGTTTCCATGTAAAGCGCTGTGAGCCTGGCTCCTTGCTGGGATACAGCGCTATATAAATCATCATTTTATTATTATTATTATTATTATTTATATACCAAGTTTGGTTAAGATCCATCAATGTAGCAAGTAGCTATCGCTTAAACTAATTTTATATAGCTTATATAGGCAAAAAAACGACATTAAGGGCCCCAGGGGCCCATTCAGTGCAAGATATAAAGTTCAAAACAACAGTTAATTTTAAGATGGATAATAATGGATCCATTTATCATTATTTGTCAAGACCTTTAATAATTGAAAAGTGAAAAAAATCTTAAACGTTTAAGAAGACAGGTATTTTGGGCCCCCAGCCTCGAAGGAGTTGCCATTAGGAGTTTAGTGCCCTATAATATTTTAATATTGACTATAAAGTATTTATATACCAAGTTTGGTTAAGATCCACAAATGTAGCAAGTAGCTATCGCTTAAACTAGTTTTTATATAGCTTATATAGGCAAAAAAAACGACATTAAGGGCCCCAGGGGCCCATTCGGGGCAAGATATAAAGCTCAAAACAACTGTTTATTTTAAGATGGATAATAATGGATACATTTATCATTATTTGTCAAGACTTTTAATAATTGAATAGTCAAAAAAATCTTAAACGTTTAAGAAAACACGTATTTTGGGCCCCCAGCCTCGAAGGAGTTCCCATTTGAAATTCAGTGCACTATGGTATTTTAATAATGGCTATCAAGAATTTAATTGCAAAATCAATAAAGCAAGTAGTTAGCGATTAAATTATTTTTTATATAGCGCAGATAAGCAAAAATTCACATTTAGGGCCCCCGGCGCCCCTTTAGTGTTAGATTGAGAAAAAAAAGTAGCCAGTTACCATTCCATAAGGGTACTCAACATCTTAAAAATGTTCATGACGATTGGATGAAGAGTTTAGTCAGTTACCACGGACAAGCACACACACACACAGAAATACTTTGATTTTTATATATATAGATATATTGATTATTTAGGGATTAGTCCTCCACGCCCTTGTCAACTTCCCCGATTGCCAAGTCGTTGTTACGCCTCTGACTTAAAGTCTTTAAAATTTTCAATTATCCCTCGAAACTTCTATGAATTTTTTTACATTTTTTGTTTTGTTTTGTTATTTGTTATAATGCTTAAATAAGTTTGTTAATTTAAACACATATTACCCTACATGCAATGCAGCATCTTAAGTAGCGATCTTCTCGTAAAATGTCCTCCAAATATCGGCTTCACATAATTTATTTCTTGAACTGTCATAATTGTCTCTTACTCATCTTTTCTTTCTCTTGACTGGATGTAAACACACACATTGATCTACTGGAACGGTAAACATAGTAACATACACGACTTATATATATGTATTGTTATTTCCATGTAAAGCGCTGTGAGCCTGGCTCCTTGCTGGGATACAGCGCTATGTAAATTATCATTTTATTATTATTATTATAATTTATTATACCAGTGTGAAAGGATTTTAGATGCCCAGTTGGCTCCTCTTTCAAGTGTTCATTTATTTCACTTACGACTTTATCTACCATATTGCAGATTTTCTCAATCATGGCAAAGTTTCCATCTTTTATATTTCTACGTCACTTTTGCAGCTTGAAAAAACACAACCCGATGTTATCATTAAATTGCTTTTCTTTTTTTTTATAAAGTTTCAGCTTCAAACAAATTCGCTTATTTAATGTAGCTGACAGGTTAGCTACTCTTTTATTTAAAGACAAATGTTTTAATCCAACCAAAGTCAATTTTTCTATCCATCAAAAATTTAAATCTGATTTTCAAAGGTATCTATTCGTAAATGAAGATATTTAGGTAAAAATTAGATCAGTATAGCTGGCAACAAATATAAAATATAAAAATTCATCTGCCCTACAGCCAAGTCCTGTACTAAATTATTAGGCATGGAGAGTCTAGTTCTAGATTCGGTAACGTCTTTAATTTTTATAAACTCTGTCATAGCCAAACACATGTGCTCTAGGCTTTATACTTTCCCGTGCTAAAATTTTATGAGGTGTGCAACATGTTTTTAAAAAAAATTGAATGTGATTTCATATGCAAGAGTTGCCAAAAGATTGTGCGTAAATCAATCTTTAAAGATATTTATATCCGAAATTTCCTGAAATACGGAATCTCTCACGACATAGATTCAATAGAAAAATGATGTAATACATGTGTGTCCACGGAATACTTGGTCGAGTGGCATTCGTGGTTGGCTGGCACACCGACGGTCGCGCGTTCGAATTTATGTGAAGGCAAGGATTTGTTCTCGTGGCCTAGGGCGCCCCTGAGTCCACTCGGCTTCAAATGCTATCTAATTCTAAATAGGGTAATAAAGGTGGCTGGGTAATGCTTGGACATCTCTTGCTTATCTAAGGGTTTATTCTCGGAAACCGTACCATGGAAATCAGGCTTAGGTTAGGATTGATTCTCAAAAACCTTGCCATGGAAATCAGGCTTAGGTTAGGATTGACTCTAAAAAACCTTGCCATTGTATATCAGGCTTAGGTTAGGATTGATTCTAAAAAACCTTGCCATTGTATATCAAGCTTAGGTTAGGATTGATTCTCAAAAACCTTGCCATTGTATATCAGGCTTAGGTTAGGATTGAGTCTCAAAAACCTTGCCATTGTATATCAGGCTTAGGTTAGGATTGATTCTCAAAAACCTTGCCATTGTATATCAGGCTTAGGTTAGGATTGATGCTGGTTATCAATTCCATAGAATAATTTACCAAAATCGTAAGTTATTATAAAAAAACAAAACAAATTCACCATGTATTTATTTGAAAAAAAATAATCAATAATTTATTTTTTTAAATAAAAAGTTTCTTGAAACTTAACTATTTTAGTTCAGTTAATGACCTCACTGACCCCATGAACAACCATTGTAAAAAGTTGTAACTGACCGTGTTGTTTTTCTTGAGCTAAGATCAAACAAGCGTCGAACTTCAAATTTTGGACTCACACAAGTTAAGGTGCAGGTGTTGGAGTCTGGTAAAGACTTCATAGTTCTGCTCGCCCTTATATACACGTGAGAGTCAAAAAGATGGACACGTGGCACGACGTCACTTACTCAAGTTCTCGACTGTGGTTAGTGAGGGGCGGGGTTTGTCTGCATTTGAATGATACCTTTAGAGTGTGGTTGGTTTGGTCAGCTTAAGTTAATGTGTTGAGGACGTGGCAGAAAATCATTGGCCCAGCGTTATTGTGGCCCCTAGCCCCAGGTACGTCATTGTCTCTACCTATCCCTGAGGTGCTACAGCCAATGTAGGGCTTGGGCCTGCCTCACAATCTTCCGACACTCAGTCCCAATCAACGCATATCTTCTCCAACATTGTATGCTCAGTTGTTGTAGATCTTTTTATACATCATGTTACCATCTAAGCCTAGATCTTCCCTTGAGACGTTTTGATCTGGGGATTTTGTGGCGTACTTTCATCGCCCTTCAGTTTCTGTCTTTCTGTTTTAGCCAACTGTAAATAGCTTCATTTTATTTTATACATGAGTTAGCAGATTTTTGTGTGTGTGTGTGTGATTATAGAAATTTCTATATTTTTCTCCACTTCCTAAATGACAGTGATGGCAACCTATGGCACGCGTGCAACAGTCGGCACGCATAGCCTCTTCAAACGGCTCGCGACTTAAATATTTCTTTCTTAATTAAAATCAGTTTAAGACCAACTTTAATTTTCTGGTTTCATTGAAGTGTTAGCATTTAGCAATAAATATGTGGATTTTTGTTTAATTTTTGGCAAGCGGCCCAGAAATGTTTGCAACCACTGATGTATGATGATAAATTCCATACACATAAATAAAAGTTAAGCGTTATCCGCACACTTTCGGTCGTGAGAAGAAACGTCAAACTTTATTTTCAGGGTGAACCGTGCGGATAATGTCTTTCGTTATTCTCACGGTTTTGGCTGTACGGAACACTAGCATTCTGTGACTTATACTAATTTCACAGTTACAATTTTTTTATTGTATAGTTGGATATTTTAAGTTTTAGACTAAAGACTAATGTAAATTGAGTTCATTGTTATAACCAATCTATTTAATAGACTTGGACTTAAGAGGCACATACTTTTATGCTTATATAATGGTGTTAGTGTATGTTGTATTTAGGGGTGTACCGGCTTCAGTAAATTATGAATCTGGACATTTTCATGAATCCGGTTAAGTTCCACTTTGCCGGATTGGGGTCTGAATTGGCTATTGCCTTGTAGCACTTCAAGTTAACTATTTCTCGCTGATGTTAGTGTGAATTTAAAAAGAAAAAAAACCTCTAACTTCAAATTTTTAATGGTGCATTATTTAATGAGTTTGTTCGACTTGAATACAGTGGTACTTCGGTATACGTCTGCTTTGGTAATCGTCCAACTCGGTATACATTTTGTTTGGACGCGAACCATTTTGCTTGGTAATCAACCTTTCTTTGGAATACGAACCGCTTGCTAGAACTTTCATTTGGGTCGTCTATGCGTTAAATGACGCAACGCGTTTTTTGCTGGTTCCCCCCTTTGGGTACTTTAAGGGGACAAACAAACCTGTATGACATATGGATAATAATTTCATTTATTTAAAAATAGACACAAAACAATCTAGAAATCTGAAAAAAGTAAACCGCTCCACACAGATTAACTGACAATGATCTAGAAGTGAACATGTTTAGTAATATGGGTGGAATGGGTTGCGTGAAGAAACCAGGAAAGCCAACACTTTGTCATCATTTAAAACTCTAATAAGAATACAAGACTAAACACAAACCATAGATGGACGTAGGACGCAATAATCTTCTGTTCATAAGTAGCGGCTGTAACATATATAATAAGGTAATGACTAACCCCCGATGACTACACAGGGCGCTTTCGATGTCACTTGACTTCCCGATAGAATACGCATTTTTTTTTACTAACTTATTGAAAGCTTTAGAGGTTCTTCGTTTTAATGTAGGCCTATACAGGGAGCACTCGAGTATGGTGTCGATCGTTCTTAAGAAACGTCGTTAACTTGAACTTTGGTGTAAATCGGAACATTATTTTACTCTAAGGAATTGCTTAAAATTAATTTCACCCTCACTATGTCATCAGTCTGAGAGATAAAAAAAAGTGTGTTTTTCGATGAGCTATAAATAATTTGCATTTCTTTTAGAGAGAATTTAAAATCAAAATAAAATTGTTCCTGCATATTTAATTACAGTTGTATATGTTTTTATCAGAAAATTTAATATAAATAAGTTACGTTCTTGTAAAGCACCATTTTCCAACATATGAGTCACAATTAATTTTCTTTCATTAATATGCAAAGCAGTGTATATTTTGTCAACTAGATCTGTTCATGTCACTTTATAAAATCTCAAGAAAATACAAAGTTGTTCTCTATGTTATAAGAAATCCTGTTTTTCTTCTTTGAAAAGAATTTATCGAATTAATTATCATTTCAATACAAATTAATAAATATATGAGGGCTGTTACCGATTAATTTAAATTTAATCGTTCACTTTTGAAAAATTACCCAATAATTAATCGATAATTTTGATTAAAGCTAAAAATAAGATGTATGACGTCATTAAACTGAAAATTTCAAGGGAAGTAAAGAAAAAGGCAATATAATAGTTTTATGAGATATATTTAAATATAAATAGTTCAATGAATCAATTTATATAAATGTCAATGAATCAAAATGTTGTTATTGTTAATTAAGTAAAAACAATGTTTAGCTTTTTAATATAATTTTCCTTATAAAAACAGCTTATTTTTAAGTTTTAACTTTAAAAATAATATTTTTATTGATGAGATTTTTTCGTAAATACCTTTTAGATATTAATAATTACACATTTTTAACGAATCAAAAAAATTGTTTTAAACATTTTCTTTAAATTAAATCGCTATTTAGTCGATAAAAATAATTTCAATCGATCAAAACTGTTACCGATTAATCGAGAAATTAATCCATATTTTCCGCAGCCCTAATATATATATATATATATTA
>MUZC01001599.1:42051-57476 GCA_002072015.1 Radix auricularia
TTCATTATCTTTTCAATACATAAATATATATATGTACTTATTATGGCTGTTCACGATTATTTTAAATGTTAAATAAACTTTTGCAAATTAACCAATGATTAATATTTAAATTTGAGTAAATCCAAAATTAAAATGTATGATTTATAAGTCAAACTAATTTAAAGTTCTATTTTCATCTCATTTTAGGAATGCAGTAATTCTTCAGAAGAGGTGTCGTCATGTTCTTTCTCTAAGTCATACTCCACTACTGGTATTACCTTAAGACGTTTTTCCTTTTGTTTGATAAGTAGGCGAAGTGTTAGAACCGTGGTACTCAAACTTTATCAATATTTTGCCTATTCCCGTCAGTCAATATTTTAAAATCAAAATGTTCGTACAATCGTCAGGAAACTTTTATTGACTGGCAGACCCATAGTGCGTTGCAACGATCTCAGTAGAAATGAATAAATTTAAGAAACCAATGAGTGTTATGTTTTAAAAACAAAAAAACCAGAAACCTTCTCGGAAGTGTGCAAAATAAAGTCAAAGTTTCTCATTGCAAATGGATACAAAAAAATTAAAAAGCTTACAATACAAAAATAAATATTCATGGGTCCGGCTCCTAAACGAGTGATAATTTAATTTTTTGTTGCCATTGTACCTAAACTCTATTGATCAATTTTGTGTAAAATTGATTGGGAAATAAAATTTGTAACGTGCAGTTTTAAAAAAAAAGACTCCTTGGTTTATAAATACTAAAATGAGCAAGAACCATTAATGTTTTCAGTAACTTACGCTTTCACACATTATATACAGCTTATATAAGATGTCAATTTCTTTTTAAAATGTTCATTTTAATTCAGTTTTTTTCATGGATATATTCCTCAAGATCTTTAAAAAATGAGTGGGGAAAATATCTTACAATTATACGAAAAAAAGATATTTTAGGCCCCCTGGTCCCGAAGAAATGGAAATTAGTTGTTAAGTGCACAAATCATTTAATATAGACTAACAAATTTGTGTATACACACGTTGGGTTCGATTCATTCATTTACTCAGTAGCTACAGCTTAAACTAATTTTTATATGGCTCATATAAACAAAAATTGACATTATGGCCCCCGGAGTCCCATGGCTGTTGTCATGCCGTTTTCCATCCATGTAGAGTACCAATGTTTCATGATGATCGGATGCATGTTTTATAAAGGATATGCACACACAGGCATACTTTGATTTTATATATAGATGTATATATAGAGATAAATTAGCAAAACATGACACATTGCCCAAACGTCTCGATAGAATATTAACATGGGCTATCAAGTTATAATAGACCACGTTTGGCTCAGATCCAACCATTTTCCCAGTCGTTAATGCTTATAGAATTGTATACATCTCATATAGGCAAAAACGACATTAAGGGCCCCCAGGCGCAATCGGTGCAATCAATTAACTTTAAAAAACATGTTTAATTAAATCTAAATAATAATAGATATTTTATCTAAAAATCTTTCAAGGTCGTGTAAGGTCAACATGAGAAAATAGTCTTTAACGCTAACGTTAACAAAGATGTTCGGCCCCAGGCCCAAAAGAAATGGTAATTAGGAGTTCAGCGTCATATAGTATTTCAATTCTTTCTATAAGGTATGTATGTAATAATTTGGTCAAGATCCATTGATTTTCCATGCTGCTAACGCTTAAACTAATTTTTATAAAGCTCTATAGCTAATATTTAAAACAAAAATTTGGACCCCCGGCCCTCCATGAGTGTCGATGTTGATTTTTTTTTTTTACACAAACCATTCCGGAGGCAAAGTCAACAATCTCCTAAGGTTTCAGCGTGGTCGGATGAATGGTTTATTCAGCTATGACAGACAAACATACGTATTTTGATTTGTATGCATGGATGAAGGGTTTATTCAGCTATGATAGACAAACATACGTATTTTGATTTGTATGCATGGATGAATGGTTTATTCAGCTATGACAGACAAACATAAGTATTTTGATTTGTATGCATGGATGAATGATTTATTCAGCTATGATAGACACACATACTTTTTTTGATTTGTATGTATGGATGAATGGTTTATTCAGCTATGACAGACAAACATACGTATTTTGATTTGTATGTATATGGATGAATGGTTTATTCAGCTATGACAGACAAACATACGTATTTTGATTTGTATGCATTTAGATGTTAAGAAATATTCATTTATTTTCTTTACCTCTTACGCTTACACTAACGTTTGTAATATACGGGGACCCTGTGCCAATTCAAGGCCAGATGTCTAATTCAATAACCTACAGATGTCTATTTCAATAACCTACAGATGTCTATTTCAATAACCTACAAATGTCTATTTCAATAACCTACAGATGTCTATTTCAATAACCTATTCATTTTCGTTCACTGTCACCAGTGATATATACATCAAGATCATTAAAAATTGAATGAGGAAATTATCTTATACATATTCGAAAAAAGACATGTTGGCCCGAGGTGCCGACATTAGTTGTTCAGTGCCCTATAGCATTTTAATATGGGCTACCAAGTTTTTAAATAAAGATTTTTGTTAAGATCCATTCATTTACGCAGTAGCTAACGCATCAAATTATTTTTTTAGCTCATATAAGCAACAAAATAAAAATAAATCAATAAAAAAGAAAGACATTATGGGCCCTAGAGCCCATTCATTACAAGATGTAAAGTCGAAACACTCTTTTGAATCTGTATAGTAACTGCTATATTTGTCAAGATGGTTAATAATTGAATGGGGAATAAAATCTAAAATGTTTTAGAAGAATGCATTTTTGGCCCATAGCCGCGAAGAATTGGTCATTACAATTTTAGTGATTTTAATATGGGCTACCAAATTACATAAAAGAAAGTTTTGTTAAGATCCATTCATTTACTCAGTAGCTAATGCTTAAATTAATTTTTATGTGGCTCATATAAGCAAAATTTGACATTATGGCCCCCGGAGCCCAATGGGTGTTACCATGCCATTTACCATCCCGGGAGCGTACTAAACAGTCTCCAAAGTTTTCCTGATGATCAAATGCTAGTTTAATAAAGGATATGCACACACAGACATACTTTGATTAATATATATCTATATTAATAAAAGGGAAAGCCCTCACTGACTGACTGACTCACTGATTCATCACTAATTCTCCAACTTCCCTGTGTAGGTAGAATCATGAAACTTTGCGAAAATTGGCGAAAAAGAATTTTGAAAATCTCACTTATGTGGGGCCGGGGGCCCAAATTTTTTTTGCCCACAACACCAATTCTTCAACTTCCCGTATAGGTAGAAGCATGAAACCTTCAGAAGTTGTTGGAGACTTTCTTACGAAATAAACTAGCGAAAAAGAATTTTGAAATTCACACTCAGGGGGGCCGGGGCCCCAATACTGTATTTTTTCTAATATAAGTTATATGCTAATTGAAAGTCAATAATTCATTTCCGTGTAAGTAGAAGCATCAAACTTAAGAAATGTTTTGAGTACATGCTTCCAACGATAATTGGCAAAAGAGAATATTAAATTTCTCACTCATGGGGGCTGGGGCCCCGAAAATGATTTTTTCATTAAATGAGCTATATAAACTCTAAAAATCACCAATTCTCCTATTTTTTGAGTAGGTAGACTCATCAAATATTGGGGATTTTATAAATACACTTTCACGATGCTAGCAGGTGAAATAATTTTAAAACTTTCTCTTACAGGGGGGGGGGGGCCTTATTAAAAAAAAAAAATAAAATCACTATTTCTTCCATTCACCATGTAGGTCTAGAGCATGAAACTTTAGGAAGTTGTAGAGTTTAATCTCCCGATGATAATTGGTGAAAGAGAATTTTAAATGCCCACTCATAGAGGTACGGGAATCCAAAAAATGGGGCCCCATAAAAAAAATGTGTCCCCTTATATGAGCTATTTACAAATTGCAGATCATTATTTCTCCTATTTCCCGTATAGTTTGAAGCATGAAACTTTGTAAATATTTTGAGTACATGCTTCCGATGATATTTGGCAAAAGAGATTATTAAATTTCCCACTGATGGGGGCCGGGGCCCCAAAACATTTTTAAATGCGCTATACAAACATTGAAAATCACTAATTTTCTTATTTCCCATAAAGATAAAAGCATGAAACTTTTGAATTTTTTTGAGTTAAAAGTCCCGACAATTGGCAAAAAGAATGTTAGAATTCCTCTAAATGGGTACCGGAAGCCGAAATATATTTTTTCTTATATTAAAAAAAACTTACAACTAATTCTCCAATTTTCCGTGTAGGGAGGAGCATGAAACTTTGGGTAATTTTTAAGTACCCTCTCAGGACAAATGTTGGTGTAAAATATTTTTTAAATACACACTCATGGAGGCCGGGACCCCAAAACGTATTTTTTTCTTATATATGATTCTCTTATTTCTCGAGTAGGAAGACTCATGAAACGTTGGGGAATTGATAATATTTTTCCTATTTCCCAAATAGGTAACGCATAAAACGTTGGGGATTTTTTAAATACACTTCCACGATGGCAGCAGGTAAAATAATATTTAAATTATAACTTGCTGGGCGCTGGGGGCCAAAATGTAGTTTTTTTATGCACTCACTCACTTATTACTAATACTTTATCTTCCCGCAGCAAAGCGCGGGCAAATTGCTAGTATACTAATAGAATGGAAAGCCGTCACTGACTGACTTACTGACTGATTCAATAATACTCCAACTTGTCGTGTTGGTAGATGCATGAAACCTGTGGGTAGTTTTTGGGTACCCTCTCACTCTGTAAATTGGCGAAAAAAAAATAATCTCGCTCATGTGGGGCCGGGGGCCCAAAAACTGTTTTTTCCTACACCACTAATTTTCCAATTTCCCGTGTAGTTAGAAACCTGAAGCTTTGGGAAGTTGATGGTTATCCCCTAGCTACTAAAATTGGTGAAAACGAATTTTCAAAATCTCGCTCATGTGGGGCCGGAGGCCAAAAAACTGTTTTTTCCTACATCACCAAGTCTTTAACTTCCCGTGTAGGTAAAAGCGTGAAACTTTGGAAAGTTGTTGGGTACCCACTAACGACGACAATTGGCGAAAATAATTCTGAAAAATCTGGCTCATTAGGGGCATGGGCCCAAAAAGTGTTTTCCTTTTATGGGCCATATAAAAATTGAAAATCATCAATTTTCTTATTTCCCGTGTAGGTAGAAGCATAAAACTTTGGACATATTTTGAGTACATTCTCACGCCAATAATTTGAGAAAAAAAATCCCACTGATGGGGGCCGGAGCCCCAATTAACGCCTTTGAATATGAGCTATATAAAAATTAAAAATCACTTATTTCCTGTTTCCCGTATAGGATATGTTTTGAGTACACGCTTCCGGCGAAAATTGGCAAAAAATAAGTTTAAACTCCCTCTCATAAGGGGGCCGGGAGCCCCAATATAAATTTTCAATATTAAAAGTGAAAATTACCAATTTTCCTATTTCCCGTGTAGGTAGAAGCATGAAACAATTTGAAACTTTTTTAGTACATATTTGCTACGATTTTTACAAAAACAATGTTAAATTTCCCACTCATGTGGGCCGGGAAACTTTTTTTTCTCCTAATATGAGTTTTATAAAATTTGAAAATCACTAACTATCATTTTCTCCGTATTTTGAGATAGAAGTTGTTGAGTACCCTCTCACGACGAAGAGGTAATTTAAAATTCCAAATTATGTGGGGCCGGGGTCCCAAAAACGATTTCTCTTTATCTGTAAAGATTGAAAATCACTAAGTGTCGTTTTTGCCGAGTATGTAGAACTTAAAACTTTAGGAAATTTATTGAGTACACTTCCTTGATGGTTAAAGGTGAATATGTATTTAAATTATCACTTACTCCATGCCGGAGGCCCCAAAGTAGTTTTTCTATTAAATAAGCCATGAAAAACTGAAAATTACTGCTTCTCCCATTTCCTGTGTAGGTAAAGTATAAAGCCTTCTAGTAGTTGTTTAGTAACAGCCCACGATGGTAATAAGAAAAATAATTATATACATTTTAAAAATGTCCACTCATGGATGGCAGGGGGCCAAAAACATATCTTTCTTCCTAAAATTGGCTATATAAATCTAAATCAACAATAATTCTCCAAAATTCCGTGTAGGTAGAACCTTGAGATTTTGGGAAGTTGTTGAGTACACTCCCGCGATGGGAAAATTTAAAAAATATGAAATCCTTTCTCAATGGGAGGAAGATTGCCTAAATATAGTTTTTTTTAATTATAATGAGCTATTTAAAAAAGACGCATTTTCAATAACTGAAATCTTAATTTACTGCTGAAAGCACGGGTAAATTGCTAATATATGTATATATATATATATACGAGCAAAATATTCGTGCTACGCTACGGGGTAGACAGAATAAGAATAACTTCATTTGGTTTTGGGTCCAAAATTCTCCTTAAAAATGAATGTAAACGCATCTGTAAATTAGGGTAGTGATAAATCAAACCCCTTCTTAATAAAAACAACGATATGAGTGTCGAGAAAAATAAAAATACTATTGATTTAAATATTACCCTTCAATTTTGGTATTCTGCTTTAATACAGCGTCATCATTATCATCCGTGGCTCTACAGCCCATGTAGGGCCCTGGCCTGCTCAACCACATCCTTCCATTTAGATCGTTTGATGACTTTCTTTCACCATGCTCGAACCCCTTTAATAACGCATGCTATATACTCTACCAGAATAACAAATGCCGTTAATAGTTACAAAAATCTAACGGGCAAGGCTCATTTTCTTTTAATAAGAATTAAAATATGAAAAAATATCTTTCCATACGATTCCTTTGGTTCTTAGAAAACACACATTTCATTCAAAGTCTAAGCATGAAATTAGTTCAAGATATTTTTAGCCAGATAATATTTTTGAATATTGTGGCTTAGGGAGAGAGGAAAATGGTTTATTTGTTATCAAGGCACATGTTCTTTTAACGTGACTAAAAACATAAGAACAATGCTGATTTTTAAGAAAACGGTGAGAAATTGATCTTCTTATAAATGTTATGTCAATCATATATTCCCGCACATTTTTTTTAATAGTAACATTTCACTCTATAGCAATCTTTATTCCTTTTGTATACTATTCATCTCATAAACTCAAAACAGCTTGGCACAAAATGAGTTGTTTTCAGTGTGTTTTTTTCGACATAACACGCACTTTCTAATGCTAGAATTTAAAAGGAAGAAGCAACGGAAATTACGTTGTAAATGTTTGAGCATTAAATGAATCTTGATACAGATTTATAACAGGATCAAAATTAATAAGTACAAATGGAGGAGGGATCTACATCTTTATAATCACATTTTAGGAATGACTTTCAATTGCATGATACTGAACAATTCGTCAACTGACCAATTGTAAAATATTATTAATGAAAATCTTTAAAAAAAACAAGAGACGGACTATTTCAGAATCTATTTTTAAAGCACCCAGTTTCTAGTGGTCCGGCTAAGCGTGATTTGGGAATCGCTATCTATTACAGGAATTTCAAAACAACATATTTTTTAAGAATCCTTTCGCCTGCCCTGATATTTAGTTCATTGTTTTCATTTGTAAGTGACTTTTTTTAAAGTGGTAAAGAAACTTAGACTTGCGTAATGCGCAGATTGACATTACTTCTAGACAAAAGCTATTCAGGAACGTGTAACAGCTGCGCCTTGAGCCATTGTTTTTTGGGGTGAGCAATTAATTTGTTTTATTAATGTTATCTGGACTTGGTATTCTAGACTTGTTCGGCATCCTTCCGTCTCGCGCGACGATGGGACATTACTGTTGGTTTGGATAAAGCAATGATTCTCAGTACAGTATTGGAACGTGTAACAGCTGCAATGAGAACCATTGTTTTAAGCTAGACTAATTATTTTATTTCAATCATTTTGTCTTGCCTTGGTATACCAAACAGCTTCGGAATCCATCCATCTCGCGAGATGATGGGACATCTCTGTTGGTCAGGACAAAGCAATGGATTTCGGTTAAGTATTGGAAAGTGCAACAGCTGCGTTGAGAACAACTGATTTGCTTTAAGCAATTAATTCGTTTTATTCAATTTGTCTTGACTTGGAATCTTAGAAATTCAGTAGACTTCTTAAGTGAAGAATATGTTTATTTTATTAGAACACAGGTTCAAAATTTTAAAAAAAAGCAAAGTAAACGCCAACCCTAAAATATTTTAATTTTTTAAAATTAAAATTCATTAATTCAGTTATTAATAAAAAGAAAAAAAAAACCTAGAAAATCGATTATTAATATTTTCCCTTTTACTTGTTTTTTTTTAAATAACTAATTTATTGCGATATTTGATAGTCCTGTTATTAGCCAGCATCAAAATTCGCTGCGAGTTTATGTTAACACCTACCTCATGTCATTTTCAATATTTATTCAATTCAATTATACAAATAGGATGTTAATACACAAACAGAGAGGCTCGAAAGGAAAACGAAGTCATACTTCTTATGTGTTTATGAATGATGCATATCACACCAAAATTTTATATTCCATTCCCGCGCCGATCCACAGTTAAGCAAATGCAAATGCAAAAAAAAAAAGTCATCTTGTGATTCATGTTTAACACTGGGTACACAATCGGGGTAATAAAATTCGTTTCCTATCCACAAGGTTTCAGATAAAATTTAATTTGCTATTTGAAAGTATCTGTTAGATATTCTACTATATTCAAGCACGATATTCCGTTCAACTATACAAGCTCATGTTTCCCTTGTACTTCCAAGAAAACATCGATTTCATCTTTCAATTGAAAGACATCATTCACAGCGTATCAACCTAAGCAACCATTTATCATAAACAATGCATAATCGTCATGACTATCTCTAAAAGTTTAATTTATAAGTTGGTGATCCCTTAGAAAATCATATGCATCCCCTTGGGGTTTGCGACAAATAGGTTGCGAACCCGTGATCGACACCTTAGATCAGTGGTTCCCAAAGTGGTCCCAACGGACCCTAGGGGTCCACGTTGCCATTCAGAGGGTGCTGTCACAATTAATCAAATTATTTGGTTTATTTTAAGGTCAATTTCGATGCGAATCAAAATGAAATATTTTTTACCATAAGTTTGTATTAACTATCTTGCTTTCGTTCCTTTAGTGTGTGTGTGTATCTGTTTGTCTGCCGTCAAAATTTCAAATTTTCCAACGTCTGATGGTCCTAGAGATCTACAAAATTTACCACATATAGATCATGAATGACAATGCATTGTATAAAAATTTCAGATCGGTCGAATGTGCTATAATTAAATTAATTCATTTTTAAGCACTTGTTTACTTCTATTGTGGTTGCATGACATTCAAGTGTCACAGGAGCTCGCCCCGTGACGACATCCCCGTGGTATTAAAACGTTGGGCGAGAGCTTATGAGGTGTATGGTATAAAAATAAATAAAGGTAAAAAATATTTTCTTAAACCACGTTTTTTAAAAACTCATTTTTATTAAAATCTATGGAATTTTGCATCATATAGGAAGAGTCCTAAATGGACTGAATGTATGGAGATCGTGAGGCAGGCCCTAGTCCTATATGGACTGAATGTATGGAGGTCGTGAGGTAGGCCCCAGCCCTTAATGTTATGATTGTATGGAGGTCGTGAGGCAGGCCACAGGCCTACATGTACTGAGTGACGGACGTGAGGCAGGCCGCAGCCCTACATGGACTGAGTGTATGGAGGTCGTGAGGCAGGCCCAGGCCTACAGGGACTGAGTGACGGACGTGAGATGGGCCCCAGGCCTACATGGACTGAGTGACGGACGTGAGGTGGGCCCCAGGCCTACATGGACTGAGTGACGGACGTGAGGTTGGCCCCCAGGCCTACATGGACTGAGTGACGGACGTGAGGTGCGCCCCAGGACTACATGGACTGAGTGACGGACGTGAGGCAGGCCCCAGCCCTACATGGACTGAATGTATGGAGGTCATGAGGCAGGCCCAGGCCTACAGGGACTGAGTGACGAACGTGAGGTGGGCCCCAGGCCTACAGGGACTGAGTGAGGAACGTGAGGTGGGCCCCAGGCCTACAGGGACTGAGTGACGAACGTGAGGTGGGCCCTAGGCCTACAGGGACTGAGTGTATGGAGGTCGTGAGGCAGGCCCAGGCCTATACAGGGACTGAGTGACGGACGTGAGGCAGCCCCAGCCCTACATGGACTGAGTGTATGGAGGTCGTGAGGCAGGCCCAGGCCTACAGGGACTGAGTGACGGACGTGAGGTGGGCCCCAGGCCTACATGGACTGAGTGACGGACGTGAGGTTGGCCCCCAGGCCTACATGGACTGAGTGTATGGAGGTCGTGAGGCAGGCCCAGGCCTATACAGGGACTGAGTGACGGACGTGAGGCAGCCCCAACCCTACATGGACTGAGTGTATGGAGGTCGTGAAACAGGCCCCAATCCAACATGTACTGAGTGATGGACGTGAGGCAGGCCCCAGGCCTACATGGACTGAGTGATGGACGTGAGGCAGGCCCCAGGCCTACATGGACTGAGTGATGGACGTGAAGCAGGCCAATGCCTACGTGGACTGAATGTATGCATGGCCGGCATTAGGCATAGGCAAACTAGGTAACCGCCTAGGGCCTCAAATTAGTGGGGGCCTCACACAGAAAACATAGATAGAAAATTATATATTTAGAGAGTGAACTACGAACAAGTTAAAAACAATCAGGACAATACCTTTACCTGCTGATTATTTTTAAATAGTGAATGTTTAAAATGAAACACTTTAAACGTAAATTCACGTGTCCAGACTAGACCTGTCAACGAGTACCCGGGTCCCGGGTACCCGTTGCCATCAGATTACCCGGGTAGTAAAATTCCGCCCGGGTACCCGTGAAAATGTAACTTTAACGTCTATAATAACGGAGGCCAAACTTCGGCTCCCAATCGCCTTTTTTTTTTTTTTTTTTTTTTTTTTTGGGAAATAATTTTTCAAATGAAAATGTTTGTTTGAAATAAATGCAGTAAATTACATCTAAGGAGAAATATCTGTCAACGGGAAATGTATTTTGATACATCTTTTTCTCTCAACGTGAAACAGAAAACGCAAACACAAAAAGGTTTTGGCGCTTTAAAAGAGAATCATATAGATCTAGATAAGGAAAATAAATAATGATGTTAGAGATAAAAGCGGCGTTTGTTAGTAAAAAAATCCCTTCAGTGACAGTAACTTCGCTTTGAAATACGCCGATTGAGACTAGCTAATGTTGTTTAACTACCCTTTCTCCCCCCTTTATTCATATAACCCACACCCCTTGCATTCGCTTGTGCTTCTTGTGGGAACTAACACGTGTTGACCTAGAAAAACCGATGTACAAGGTTGTCTGTATTTAAAGTTAATAAATTAATCAGTCACTAACAATTTCAATGGGTAAGTCGTCGGCCGTGGGGCGGGACTGCACAGAGATGAATGAGGCCGTGCTTGATATTGTTAATAAAAACATCCCTGCTTTAAACATTAAAGATACTTTGAAATACGCCGACATAGAATTTCCGTATGTAGACGTTGTTTCTCTCCCCCCCCCCCCCCCCCNGGGGGGGTGTGTTTTAGAAATGTGACATTATATCAAAACGTGCAACTTAAAATGAAAATTCCACTTAAAAACTTGAACGCTTAAAATTTATTTACTGACGATTTACATGGATTTACACGTGTATCGATTTAATAGAGTTCAACTTCACATTAAATACAAACTTAAGTGACAATAAAGTTATTTCACAAATGCTCATTTTCAAAAACGAGGTACAGCTATTATGTGGGAGTGGGGCGGCGGCTGGAAATCTTTGTTCTAATGGGGTTCTAACTTTTTGTGACAGCGGCGGGAGGGGGTATAAATCAGCCAAAATCACGTGACGTCACTTTGAGACGTCGGCCGTGTGGTCACTGAGAAATAAGGGGCATGGAAGGTGGCTAGGTTGCATAATATAGCTGTATGGCGGTGAAAATTATGCGATGTTTTGAACGGGTAACCCGGGTACCCGTTCGAAATTTGGACGGGTACCCGGGCAGCATTTTTCAAAAAATTGACAGCCCTAGTCCAGACATAATTTCACAAGACTGACAAACGTGTAACTTAAATTTACGCTAATTATACAATCATACAACTGTTGAATATCGAATGTTTCAAGAAGTGAACATTTAACATTAAAATGTTAAATACTGTTGTAAGTAGCAAAATATAAAAATAATTCTTAGCATGGGTTTGAAATTGTATGTAAATAAAAATAAGTTGAAACTTCAATGATTTCTCGAAGCATACAATAATGTTCGTTTTCAGAGTTTAGCAACAACGGCTAAACGAAAAATAAAATAAAAGAGATTATTTTAGTAGTCGGGCATGGCTATTTTGTTATATTTAAAAAAAGTATTTAGATTTGTTCAATTTTAATTATTACTTAAATACTGAAACGTTATGAAATACAACGATCAATAGCTTTGGGAAAACAAACATGTCCAGTCTTCTAGCTGATCATGAATCGTCCATGAAGCCAGGGGCGGATTAAGACTGCACGGGGCCCCTGGCAGCAATCAAACGGGGGCCCCATCCAGCCAGCGTCCCTTAAAATATGATTGCTAGCAGCTAATATACGACTGTAACTAAATATTAATAATGAAAAAAGAAACGAACACGAAGAAATTTTATGGGACATGGTGGTCGAGAGGTAGCGCTCTAGACTGTCATACTGATGGTCACGAGTTCGAATCCACACGAAGGTGAGGATTTGTTCTCGGGGCCTGTGGAGTCCGCGAGTCACCCAGCTCCAGATGGGCACCTAACTAGACAATAGTTAGGCGCTGGGGTAATGCGTTGAACCCCTATAGCCGTGGCCTGTGACCGCTGCATGACTTGCCAACAGATCATCTCTCATGGTCTGTGGACGCAATTATCTTCTGCATAGAAGGAGCGTCTGTATATCTAAGATAAGAAGAAATAATTGTTTAAAATGTTCGCCGGTGTGTTAAAAATTGAGAGTGAAAAGAAAAACTTTTACATTCCACCGCTGGAAATCGAACCCGACACCATTTGCATCACAAGCCTATGCCCTTTCCACACGACCAGCGGAGCTTGTCTAAATTGAGAAATTTTAAAAATATAAAATTTATTTTTTACTATATTCTCTAAGTGAGCCAAGTTTTATAGATTATTAAGACTATCACGTCTGAATCGCGCAGTGTTAAGAAGTCGTAAGAAATTTCCCGAATCGTGTTTTTTTAGCCAAATTTTTTAAAATGGGAATTTAGGAATTTAAAAGGATTTTGCCTAACATATGGGAATTTTTTAGATTGACAATTTAAAAGAAAATAATTACATTCTTGGATGAAAATTAAATAAAATAATTTGAAACATGCTCATTTTCAAATAAGAAATACTTTTTTTGTGTTGGTGCGAGGCTCTTTGACGTCATATTTGTTTATTTTTAGCATGTCTAGGTTTTTTATTTTGGATCTAGTTTTTTTTCCTGACGTTTTTGCTAGGTTTTTCCCAACATTGTCACTGACAGTAGACTGCAGACAGTTTACAGTCAGATTGTGTAAATGTATTACTATAAAATAATATAATTAATTATTCTGAGCCCGAATCATCATAAAATGTTTGTTACATATAAAGGACCGAATCATTAATAATATGTAAACATATAACAATCTATGTAACCATGTATGATTGATTCATTATTAATAAATTTCAAAACATTCATTTTTAAAAATATATTTTTATTAATCACAGAAAAATTTAAATTACAAGAGCATCCAAATAACTTTTTTAAACTTCATGATGTTAAAATTTAAAAGTATAATCTATATTTTGGCTTTGTAGCCAAGTTGTTTAAAAAAAACAAAAACGTTCAGATTAAATAAAAATTGAAAGTACCCAATAAAAATTGCCTTAAAAAATGCAAAAATATTTATTATTTTTTTAATTTGGAAGTCAAAAGTCATTAAAATGAATGCGAAAGCATTAAATTGAAGTTGCCACTTTTGAGATTTTCCCCCAAATTTTTTAATGCATTTCGGAATTTTTAGCCCAATTTGGGAATTTTTTTTCTCCTGGCTGGGAAAATCTGGCACTTAAGACTTCGCAACTCTGGAATCGCAATCAGTTTAATAGATAATGTTTGTAAATTTATTTAATTTATTATATTTTCAAGGGTTCGTGCAAACATCTGTACACTTTTATTATAAAATATAAAAAGTTTGGGGGCCCCAAATCGTCGGGGGCCCGTGGCTTTAGCCCGCTCAGCCCCCCCCCCCCGTTAATCCGCCATCGCATAAAGCGCATTCTTGTTTTCGGCGCTTGGATTTAACTGGAAAATCAGTTGAAGGAAGGAAAGACAATTGACAAGGAAATAAAAACGTCCGCTATTAGACAGGGAACTGGAACAATTTGTTTTTACAAAAATTCATTTCAATAGTGCTGTTACTTGCAAGACAGAGTTTATCCATTCGTGGCACTGATGATTTTTTCAACCAGACAATGGAATTTTTCATTATTGGTGAATTGTTCATGATTGGTGAATTGTTCATGATTGGTGAATTGTTCATGATTGGTGAATTGTTTCTATGTCAAGAACGTCGGAACCGTCAGGTAATGATATCTATCGAAGAAGATATCTTCAGTTTCTGGATTATTCAAATTTTTTCTGCCACCAAAGCAGAGCTGGAACAATTTGTTTTTACAAAAAATCATTTCAATAGTGCTGTTACTTGCAAGACAGAGTTTATCCATTCGTGGCACTGATGATTTTTTCAACCAGACAATGGAATTTTTCATTATTGGTGAATTGTTCATGATTGGTGAATTGTTCATGATTGGTGAATGTTCATGATTGGTGAATTGTTCATGATTGGTGAATTGTTCATGATTGGTGAATTGTTCATGATTGGTGAATTGTTCATGATTGGTGAATTGTTTCTATGTCAAGAACGTCGGAACCGTCAGGTAATGATATCTATCGAAGAAGATATCTTCAGTTTCTGGATTATTCAAATTTTTTCTGCCACCAAAGCACGAAAAGTTGATTTTTGTTAAAGGTTAGGACATCGGCACGAATATGTTTGTATAAATTTCAGTTCTTTGTTGATTTATATATCTAAATACAGGTAGCTTTTAATAAATTGTGCAATTTTATTCTTTCCGTATTTTTTTCTATTACATTTAGGGCCACCAATTCATTTTGCCTAGGGCCTCCCATTCCCTAAAGCCGGCCGTGAGAATGGAAGTTGGTGAGGTAGGCACAAAGCCGTACATCAGCTGTTAGGTGGAGACACTGACGCACCGTGGGCTGGGCCAACGATTCTCTGCCACCTCCTAAAAACATCACCTCGATCTGGCCAAACCAATCACACTCTAAGGGTAACAGTGAAAATGATGAGAAATCCCGCCCCTCCCTACCCTC
>MUZC01001600.1:8800-39123 GCA_002072015.1 Radix auricularia
GCTAAACAAATAAAAACGAAAGTAGGCGATGTCTATATAAACACACAAAATGTGTGTTTAAATAGCGAAAAGGATAAAGGTTAAAGTTTGTTTTCAAGACAAACAATGTAATTCGCGCGATATCAGCTGAAACAATCGCTTGCAGTGTAACCACCTTAAAAATTACTTTTCAGATGCGCGTTCGCGCGTATACTAGATGAGCGAATTCGCGTGCAGTGTAACCACAGCCTTAAAATTACTTTTCAGATGCGCGTTCGCGCGTATACTAGATGAGCGAATTCGCGTGCAGTGTAACCACAGCCTAAGAGAGTGTCGGCATAAGCGCTCAGACATTGATTGTATGCGGTTGTACGATCTGCGCAATTGTGGCATTAATAGTCTTTTTTTTAGACGGGGTGGTGTCACAAAGGGTTACACGCTATTGCCTATAGTGGAAGGCGCACAATCCAGAGTGAAAAACACCACTTTATACAAGGTTTCCAACCGTCCGTAAATTTACGGATCGTCCATAAAGATTTATCGTAAAATTTCCTGTCCGTAAAATTCCGTATAAAAAATTGACAAAACGGGGAATCTTAACGTTAACACAAATCAGTAAATCATTTTTGTGATATCTATTTTCTGGATTCAAATTTTAATTTTTAAATTGTTTTTGTTGCATCCCGCGCTCTATTAATAAACTGTAAGAGCTTTCTGTACTGCTAGGAAAGTACAAACTTTAAATCACGCTATAAATTATTCATTGGTTATCAAACTAAACTACAGCTGCAAAAAGTAGATGATCCATCGACTGTTGAAAAGTTGTATGCTTATGTTCTTGCATTTTGTACCAATGCAGTCGTTGCAATGCAGAGAAGAATGCCTACTAGCAATAGATAGCTGAAGCTCGTGTCAGTACTAAAACTCAAAAACAGAATTACGATGGAACAGTCGGAAATTTTGGAACTGGCCCAGCTTTTTCCACAAATTGTGTCTCCAACAGATTTTATTGTTTAGAGGCCGAGTTTATTGACTACAAAATTTTGGATTAAAGTATAAGCAAGGCCGACGGAGGTTATGGTGCTTTATGGCATCAAATTGAACAAATGACTAGAAATATTGAAAACAAAGCGTACAGATTTCCGCTACTTTCGAAGTTTGCACAAACAATGTTGGCGCTTCCACATGGAACAGCAGAAGTAGATCGCGTTTTTTCTGCTGTTGGTTTATTGAAAACCAACTTGAGAAACAAATTGTCTACTCCAATGTTGGAAAGTTTAATGACTGTGAGAAATGGACTGAGAAAAATTACTCCCACAATGATCGACAGAGTAAATGTTTTTATGTATGATCATAAGCAGGAGGAATTAAACAGTCACTGATGATGAATGTGATACAATAAACTAACGTTATGAAATATGAACGTGTTAATAAAGTCATGCTCATATGGGTACTCTACATTTTTTAAAGCTACAATGCTTGGATTATGTTTCATATTCTTTGGAAGAATCATAGTTGACAAAGAAGATACGAGTAGAGTGTTGCTTCTGCCTTGTTTCTGTTTTTTTTTCTTTGAGTTTTCTGTATTCTGTTTCGTATGGGTATCAGTATGAAACTTTGGAAATTTTTTGAGTACATGCGCCCGACGAAAATAGGCAAAAAAGAATTTAAAACTCTCTCTAATAGGGGGCCGGGGGCCCAAATATAGTTTTTATCTTATATAAAAAACCAGCTCATCACTAATTCTCCAACTTTCCGTGTAAGTAGGAGCATGAAATTTTGGGAAGTTTTTGGGTACCCTCTAAGGACAAAAATAGGCGAAAAAGAAATTTCAAAATCTCGCTCATGTGGAGCCGGGGGCCCAAAAACATTTTTTCCTTATACGGGCTCTATAAAAATTGAAAATCACTAATTCTCCTATTTCCCATATAGGTAGAAGCATGAAACTGGAAATTTTTTGAGTACACGCTCCCGACGACAATAGGCAAAAAGAATGTTAAAACTCCCTCTCATGGGGGCTGGGGGCCCAAATATAGTTTTTCTTTTATTAAAAACCAAGGTAGGAGCATAAAACTTTGGAAAATTGTTAAGTACACTCTCCCGGCGAAAGTTGGTGTAAAAGAATCTTGAAATACACACCGATGAGGCCGGGGCCCCAAAAACTTTTTTTTTTCTTTTTTAAATGAGCTATATAAAAATTGAAACTCTAATTCTCTTATTCCCCGAATAGATAAAGGCGTGCAACTTTGGAGGGTTGTTAAATACACTTCCAGGATGGTAGCATGTGAAAACATATTAAAAATATCCCTTACTGGGAGCCAAATATATTTTTTAATGCACTCTCTCACTCAAACATCACTTATTCTCCAACTTACCGTGTAAGTAGGAGCATGAAAATATAGGAAGTTGTTGAATACCCTCTCACGACAAAAAGGAAATTTAAAATTCCAAATTATGTGGGGCCGGGGTCCCAAAAACCATTTCCCTTTATCTGTAAAAGTTGAAAATCACTAATGGTCCTTTTTGCCGAGTATGTAGAACTTTAAACTTTAGGAAGTTGTTGAGTACACTTCCTCGATGATAACAGGTGAATATATATTTAAATTACCACTTACTGCATGCCGGATGCCACAATGTAGTTTTTCCATTAAATGAGCTAATAAAAACTGAAAATTACTGCTTTTCCCATTTCCTGTGTAGGTAAAAGTATGAAGCCTTCGGTAGTTGTTTAGTAACACACAGCGATGGTAATAAGGAAAATAATTATATACATTTTAAAAATTTCCACTTATGGGTGGCCGGGGGCCCTAAACCTTTTTTTACCCCTAAAATGGGCTATATAAAACTAAATAAACACTAATTCTCCAAGCTCCATGTAGGTAGAAGCTTGAAACTTTGGGAAGATGTTGAGTACACTCCCGCGATGGTAAGAGGCAAAAAATATTAAATCCTTTCCCCCTGGGGGAACGACTGCCTAAATATAGTTTTTTCTTCTTCTCATAATGACCTATATAAAAAAGACGCATTTATCAATAACTGAAATCCTAATTTACCGCAGCAAAGCGCGGGTAAATGGCTAGTTTTCCTTATAAAAACAGCTTATTTCATAGTTTTACACTTTAAAAAACCTTTCTTAAGCAATGGAGCAGTTTATGCGTAAAAAAAGCAAAATATGTGGGACGTGGTGGTCGAGAGGTAGCGCTCTCGACTGTCATACCGATGGTCACGGGTTCGAATCCACACGAAGGTGAGGATTTGTTCTCGCGGCCTGAGGAGTCCCCGAGTCACCCAGCTCCGAATGGGTACCTAACTAGACAATAGTTAGGCGGCTGGGGTAATGCGTGGAACCCCTATAGCTGCATCACTTGCCAACAGATCATCTCTCATGGTCTGTGGACGCAATTATCTTCTGCATAGAAGGAGCGTCTGTATATTTAAGATAGATAAGATTCTTAATTGTTTAGACTATTAATAAATCGAAAAAAAATTTTCTTTAATTTTAATCGTTATTTTATCGATTAAAAATATTTTATTTACTGATTGATCGAGAAATTAATCGTTAAATTCTGCAGCTCTAAATATTTATTATAAATTGCGAATTTTGCGAATGTGACGTCACATTTCGTAAACACCCCTTCTAACTCATTGTATAGTATAGTCACAAATGTGTGGCTCCCTCCCACTTCCCACCTAGGTGCGTAGCGTCATCGTGAGAGACTGCCAAATATTTACAATTGCAATAAAAATTCAGTTTATATTATTTTCAGTTCAATAGAAAGTTGCAGTAGCAAATTTGTTTTTCTCTATATAGTGATGCAAGAAATTTAGAGGAAAATGTGACCTACTGAAGCCTCTGATTGTTAACATTATTTAGTTAATTTTGCTCTTGCATATTAACCCCATTTAATATTTAAAAAAAATTAAATTATTAGAGTTTTAGTTTTATTCATCACTAAAAATGAAACCGAAAGAAGTATGTATTTATTTTATTAGTTTATTAGCTAAACTTAAAATGAATTCCTTAATACCAACATTTAAGATACATTTCTAGGAAATGAAATTATTTTTAGAGACACGTTGAGCCGACTTGCGCCGAGTATAGATTGCTAACCGGTGTCCTAGTAGATTAGGAGACTTTGATTTAAAATATTACTGTAATTACGAAAAGTAGAAACATTAATAAATCTTTTTGAAAGGCAAAATTATATTGTTAATGAACATCTATGATGAAAAATGTATTTGTATTTTGAGTATTTCCACTCACTAAACGGAAGTTCCTTATCTGAAATAAATATTGTAACTTTTGCTCTTGGTTAAATTCAATGAACACACGTGAATGTGAGCATAGTGGATGTGGGTGCACTTATTGTTGGAAAGTAGGGCTGCGGAAATTAACGATTAATTTCTCGATTAATCAACCAATAGTTTACAAATTATTGAAAGACAAAAAGTTTTTAAAAAAAATAATTTTAAGAATAGGCAGATAAATGACGAACAATTTCCTGACGATTACACGAACAGTTTGGTTTTAAACTAAATACTGGCGGAAATGTTCAAAATGTTGATAACGTTTGCCTACCACGGTTCTAATACTTAGGCAACTCATCAAACCAAATGAAATGCGTATTAAGCTAATGCAATAATGGAATGGGACTCAAAGACAGAAAATGACGACAGCTCTTCTGATGAATTACTGCGTTACAAAATCGAGATGAAAGTTCCTGAAAACTTAAGGCTAAGGAACACCAATATCCGATAATATCATTCCATGCCGAGACCGTTTTGTGCAGACCAGTTACCTCAGTTCCATATTAATGATTGTTCAGATTACCTGGTTATATTGTCTATTAGTCAATTAGACCCGCCCAGGCCGCTCATCACTTGAACCAAATAATGTCAACACACTTGTCTTTTTTGCATAGTTGGTTAAAAGATGACATACTAAGGAATCATTCTTGTATTATTTAGATTTTCAACAAGAGCATTTAATGAGTGTAACTTATGATAACATTCATTTTAATTTTGGCTGTAATCGAAATTAACTATTAATTCCTTGTTAATTTTTAAAAGTTAACGATTACATTTAAATTAATCTTTAACAGCCCT
The DNA here is from genome assembly GCA_002072015.1 of Radix auricularia. Lineage (NCBI taxonomy): Eukaryota > Metazoa > Mollusca > Gastropoda > Lymnaeidae > Radix > Radix auricularia. The sequence goes on from MUZC01001600.1 coordinate 13,886, forward strand.
ATTGACCTATTGGAAAGTTTCTCATTGTGTTCAAAATTATTTTTTACGTAATTTTAGTAACTTTATTTTTAATTAGATACGAGAGGTTTTTTAAGTGCGTAAATTTCACACGTATCCCTCACCCTTGTGCACCCCCGCCCCCTGTCTGCACCTGCACAGGAAAAAAGTTCTATATGAAACTATCTTTCCTAGCACCGGATTCCTTAAATGTCTCGGTTTTCTTAGAATAAAGGAAATTCCCGCAAAAACGAAATTGAAAATTGTATAATAACAGCTGTAAGTCTAACTGAAAGCGTAAGCTGTGAACTGTGACGTACATTACTGAGCTACTGTTGTTTGAGTAAAATGAAAAATGTTATATTTATGCTGTACAAAGCGTGAATTAAGGTGATATATTCTAAATTTATTGTCTTTTTTCCCCATCAATGTCAAAACTAACATCAAGTTCATAAAAATGAGTGACTTATAACTTATACTTACTTATAGTTATAGTATTATAGTTATAGTTAGGCTATATTATATATAGTATAGTCAGTATAGTAGTATAGTATAAGTAATAAGTATAAGTTTAGTCAGTATACTATAGTATAGTAGTATAGTATAGTTTATAGTATAGTATAGTATAGTAATAAATAGTAATAGTATTAATTTACTATAATTAATTATAATATTATTATAATATATAAATAAATAATAAATAAATATGGACACTTCAATCTGAGACTGAGATCATTTACTTTTGTGTTTTAGTTTTAGTTAGTATTAATATTAACTATAATTTATAAATTTATAATGCTCGACTAAAAATAAAAAAACTAAATTAATTTACTAAATTCATAATAATACATGTTATGATAATAATAATAAATAACTTATTAATTAATAAAATTATTATTATTAATTTTAAGCAATAACTCTAACCTAATAAGTTGAGCAATACTGTAAGTCACAGTTCAGTTCAGTATCAGTATTGTTTGCTGTTTGAGTTACTTAACTTACTTAAGTAACTAAGTTAGTTAGTATATCAATATCATATACTATATTATATACTATATGAGTATGACTATGAGTATGACTGTGTAGTATATCTATCTATATTATATAGTATTGTATAAATTATAAGTCATTATAAGATGTATTGTAAATTTTAGTATAAGCTGTAATACCTGTGACTGTGATATTACTTAACACCTTAGCCAACTCTTAACTACCGTTACAGTTATTACCTGAAGCATGTGTCATGCCGCATAGTTCTACCAATAATTATGTTAAAGTGTTAGTTTAAGTTTGATAATTTGTCTTCACATGATTCCTTTGGTTCAAGGCAAACGCTCTTCAAAACATCCATTTTTATTACAGGCAATCCTCCGAATCCTAGTCCCAAATTATTTTACACGAATAATCAGTAATATTAATTATTAGTAATATGTAGAAAAAGTATAAAATCAAAGTATTTTGTTTATTGATGGAACACAGCACAAGTTATTTATTGTCTAAATCATTCTTTCAGTCAACAAGTACTAAATATTGTAATTGTCATAAAGCATTTGAAAATAGCTGCTGAAAACGTTCTGTTTGTGTCTGTTGCGCGAAAGGCTTAACAAGGTAAAACAACAGGAGTAGTGTTGTTTACTTTATTTGAGCGGCTCATCTACCTGCCATAAATTTTTACTTATGAAAATACCTGAAATATGTACTGATTAATAAATTGTATTCAATAATGAAGTAATTGTTTAAAACCAAGACATTTCCGTAAGTAGTCTTCATTTTGTGTGATAGGTAACACACAAAATAATTTGGGACAGGGATTCGGAGGATTGCCTTATTTCCAGTCTATGCATGATCTTAGTTCAGATAAATCGGATATGTTTTTATTGGATGTTGAGTAAGATAATATTTATTTCAATTTTGATACTTAGGAGAGTGGGGAAATAAAGTTAATTTTTTAAAAAGACACTCTTTGAATCGCAAGGTTTGGCTTAAAATAAAATGTTCCCAGCAGATTTACCTTAAGTTATGCAAAAAGGATATTAAGCAACAGTGTTAATTCCACCCAAAGTTGGGTGCCAATTATCAACTCCTGATCCTACCAAAGTAAACACCCTTCAAATAGTTCACAAAGTTGCCCTTCTTTATAAAAATGACTGTTCAGCTCATTAGCCTCACTCTTACGCCAGTGCATATAAATCCTATGCATAATCCATTTTCTTTTTAAAAATCCACATCATTTACTTTCAATGCAGCCTTTACTTTAGGGCAGTCGATCCAAAACAATCACTGGTACTATTTAAGCACCCCAGTTACATAAATCTTACACCTAAAAACATTTTCATTGTATTTACCATTATTCTCTTGCTTCATGCATCAAATGTGGGTATCAATGCCTGCCATTACCAATGAAAAGTAACCTTCAAAAGTTTACAAAGATTCCCATCTATATAAAAGTTCTGCCTATCGTACTCATTTATACATAAAGCAATTTCTTCTAAGAAAAGCGCAAAATTAGCAGAAAAAAACCAACTCGTAATGAATGTGTCACATTTATTTCACAATAAAGGCAAATACTCACACACACACACCAACAGACATACTTATAAACACACACACAAAACAGGTCATTTAATACAAACAAAAAATATACCTCATCTATTAAACCTATTTTTATATGAATTCCCTTTTCACAAATTAATGTAAGCTCTTAAACATGAGTCATGTCATATAATATTTTACAGCTAGAAACACTCTCTGTTAAACTCGACACCAAAATGTTTATTATTTTACATTTAAATTTTCACAACTGACTGCCACACTTTAATATTAGATTATATGTTTTACATGTTAATGCAAGGAGATTGAGAGCTGATAGAGCTAAATGGCTAAATGTTTCCTAATTAATTTATAATTGTGTATTTGTATATTTAGAATTTTAAAGAAATGTATTGAGTCATTTTAAAAGAAAAAAAGAGATTAATTTAGATTTTGAAATAAAATGTTAAAACTTAAGTTTAAAGCTCTACAATTGTACTAGGCATGGTATAAGTAATAAAACTAGATTTTCAACACAAAAAAATGATATTCTCTCATAATATTTTGAATTGAGTTGGCTAAATCATATAATGAATTATATAATTTATTAGTATGTTATTTTCATCACATGTTGGATCTGCTTTTTTTCAGAAATAATTCACATGACGAATAAACCTTAACTTAAATGCATGAAATGAAAGGATCAATATTACAAAACATCTTAAAAAGAAGTTGGCCTATTCCTCAAAAAAATTGTTAAAAATTGGATATCTTGTTTAATATCATGAAATTATCATATAGTTGGATTTCACATTAAGACAATCAAAACTAACTTCATGTGTCATGTCTAAAAGAGGACAGTCTAGTAGAAATGATGATGGGAGAGAAAGACGCTTTATGTCAATGTCCGACTCTAATATAAATGTCCCAAAAAATCCTCATTATGGACATCGTCAACCGACAGAGCCTTTATTAAGCCATGGTGAAGTTCAACCCCATCGTCAAAATGTCTATCGACAATATTCAGGTATGCAGTTTACTGATCAACCTTTTGATGGTCATCTGAGGGATAGCATTGTTGTGAATAACAGTTCAAATGACCGATACCCTCACTGCAGTCACAGAAATGATCAACAACTTGGGAGGCAGAGACAATACCCATCATCTGATGCCAACAATGTAAGAAATAATGAACCTGCCTATAATCCAAGCCCAAGAGTAAGTCAATTATCACAGTACAGACCACCACCTCCACCAAATGAGCAATACTCTCAAAGCAGTCACAGAAATGATCAACAACTTGAGAGGCAGAGACAATACTCATATAATAGATCATTTGATGCCAATAATGTAAGCTATAATGAACCTGCCTATAATCCTAGAGTAAGTCAACAATCACAATACAAACCACCGCCTCCACCAAACTCTTACTCTGATAGTCATGTGGCCGAAACTGGTTGTAATCCCAATAGCTTCCCTATTCAATCAAGTGAAAATTCAACAAGTAGAAGGATAAATAGTAAAAACTATTCAGGAGTTCGCCCATTGATGGCGGAAGACAGAAGAGTGGAGGAGGCTAAGTCCAGACAGAACACTGATAGGAATCAACATGTTGGCGCTTGTGCTACACTTGAAGTTAAAGATAAAATGAGTGGCAGGTCAAGAAGAAGAAACAGGAACACAAATTCTCAACTTGGAATTGAAAGTCAGAATTATCATCAGAAAGATGCAGATGTTACAATACCCGACAAAAGAAAATCCCAAAGTCCTAATAATGGTCAGCCAGTGAATGATAGGCCCATAAGTCAAACACAAAGAATTCCAGTTTCTACATCAAATACAAGATTAAACAGAGTAACAGAAACAGCTAGTTCTGATGAAAATGAAGAGGACTTATTAGTTTCAACAAAAGCAGGTTTGACTATCAAGAAAAAATTCAAAAATTCTAAAGATTTAATTGAATGTGTAAAAAAATGTAAGCCTGAAATAAATAATGTCAGCCTGACATTTATTGAAGAGTCTATCAACTGTGGCCATAATGAAAGCTTCTGTGCTGTTGTCATCAAATGTGAGAGCAAAGAGTTGGCTGTAGAGTGGATACAAAATTTGTGTCTTAACTTTAAGATCAAGTTGGAGGCAGATGGCGATTATGACATTTCCATCACCAATGATGATGAAAAGAGACAAGAAAGAGCCAGAAATCACACAAATAATAATAATAAACAAGACAAAGCTTCAAAATATAAGTTAAGAAAGACTTCAACTAACATAAATAATGACAGCCAAAAATCCAATGACAAGTTAGCAAATTCCAATATTGCTCTGCAAGAAAGAAGGGAGAACTTATCAAAAAATGAACCTAAGCAATTGCCCACTAAAATTTTAATTACAATTGGCAAAGACATCCCAGATGAAAAAGCAGTTCTAGATTTCCTAAAAGATTTTAAAGTATTGGGCTCAAATTTGAATTTAGTAGAACTATCAGAGACCTCTTTCTCAGTTCTAGCTCCAAGTAAATCAGCTGCAGGAAAAATCCTCAAAAGTTTCAATAAAAAGAAAGGTAATCTCTGCATCACAGCACAGATAGAAAATGAGAATTTTTTAAAAACCAATGAATTTAAGAAAGAACACTTGGAACAACAAATTCACGAGACAATGGACATGATTAAAAGAAAAGTGAAGTTGTCCTTAGAAAAGCACCAGTCTAAAACTATGCAAAACAAAAAAATTCTGCAGCCAACACAAGGCAATAGATATGACAATGAAGATGATGAACTTGAAGTGCTGGCTCTGAAAGACAAAATTATAGAAGCAAAAAGACAAGCCGAAGAATTTAAATTACAAACTAGTATTTTAAAAAAGAAAGTAAAATCTTGCGATCCGGCTAACACATCAGTTAAAGAAATGAACAAGATCCTTGAAAATGTTGGTATAGAATGCAATCGATTGACAGCTGCACTTCCAATGTATGCCCGAAGACGGGAAATAGTTGAAAAAATAAGGGAGAACCAGGTGTCCATTATAATTGGAGAGACGGGATCTGGCAAAAGTACACAGCTGGCTCAGTACATTTTTGATGCAGGACTTCACGGAGAGAAGCAGATTGTTTGTACTCAACCACGTAAAGTTGCTGCCATAACTCTGGCTGAAAGAGTCGCTCAAGAAATGGTGGGTAAGGTTGGAAGCCTTGTTGGATACAAAACTGGAATTAAAAAATGTGTATCTGACAATACTAAAATCATATACTCGACAGATCACTGTCTTCTAAATGAGTGCTTAAAAGATCCCGATTTGTCCAGCTATTCCTGCATCATTGTGGATGAAGCTCATGAGCGTAGCATTTACACAGATCTTTTACTAGGAATGATCAAAGCCTCTTTAGCAAAGAGACCAGATTTGAAAGTGATCATAACATCTGCAACCATAGACCCGGCTATTTTCATTAAGTATTTTAAATCAAGTCCTGAGCTGCGAGTGTCCGGAAGGACATTTCCAGTGGACGTCATGTATGAAGACTTGGACAGCACAACAGAATTTGAAGATTATGAAACTAAAGCAGTGGCCAAGGCCATTTCGGTGCATAACACTGAAGGTCAAGGTGACATCTTAGTTTTCCTCACATCACCAGTAGAGATCATGAGATGCATTGAAGAGTTTGAAAAACAGATGAAAGGAACCAGAAATTATAAGTGTTTTCCACTTCACGGACAGCTTGGTTCAGATGAACAAAGGAAAGTATTTGAAAAATTACCTGAGGGAATGAGGAAAATAGTCTTTGCTACAAACTGTGCTGAAACTTCTATCACCATCGATGGGATTAAATATGTCATCGACACTGGCGTCGCTAAAGAAATGAGGTACGATGCTAAAAAGAACATTAGTTTACTTGGCACTCATGTTATCAGCCAAAGTTCTGCTGACCAAAGGAAAGGTCGAGCTGGCCGCACATCTAGCGGAAAATGTTTTAGACTGTATTCAGAGAGTGGCTACAAGTCCATGGCGTCCACAAGCCAACCTGAAATATTAAGAATGCATCTGGGGCAAGCTGTTTTGAAACTGGCTGAACTTGGTATAGACTGCAGGAGTTACGACTTTGTGGAATCTCCAAGTCATGACGCATTAGATTCAGCATTGAGTTTGTTGCGAAACCTGGGCGCGTTGAATGACCAAGGCATCACAGAGGTGGGGCGCTGGATCTCAAAGTTACCACTTGATCCTAGGCAGGGTTACCTTGTGTACCAAGGGCATCAAGAAAAATTACTTTACGACTCTGTTGTCGTAGCCGCCCTCATCTCTAATGGATCCAACATTTTCTACAAAGGACTCACAGAGTCTGACCAGCAGAAATCTTCCAGAAGTAAGAGCCAGTTTGGCTCAAGTTATGGGGATGTTTTCACATGTATGGATATTTTCAAAACTTGGATGAAACTTCCAAAAAAGGAAAAACCAAAATGGTGCCATGACAACAGTATCAACTACAAAGTGATTAATGTCATTAGAAATAATGTGACTGAGATCGCTGAAATTTTAAACAAAGAACTGGGGATTAAATTTGACTTTAGCTTTTCAGTTGATGATACTGATGCAGCTTTGAACATTATGAGAAAAGTTATATTTCAAGCTTATTTGTCAACCCTGAGCCATTTTCTCGGTCATTCCAGGGCCGGATATTACGCTATGGTTGTAGATCGACAGGTGCATATTCACCCTTCATCTAGTCTCATTAATCAAAATTCAAACCCTGATTGGGTAGTTTATACAGAATTAACGAAAACCTCCAGGGACTTCATTAGAGGCATCACCGTAGTGGATGAAGGCTGGGTGCTTGAGGCAATAGAAAAAAACAACCTATCAGTTAACATGGAACAAGTCCTCAACAGAAAGGTTGACATAGTTCACAGAGTAGAAGTTGGTCAATCAATGTTCAAGCATCTAGTGGGACCAAGATTTACCAACTTGCGTGGTTTGGAAGATGAGCTGTCAACTAGAGGTATGACCACTGTTGTCGTGGAGGCTGACAGAGATTTGGGTACTATTGACATTTACTCGTCTACTGCCATGAACGAAGATATAATGGAGGCCCTCAATTCCAACAAAAAGCGGGTTTTAGATTCCCTTGAAGCAGACGAGGAAGAAATAGCAGTTGTGAGGAATTCATCTGGGGTGGACACTACTGGGTTTCGAGTTACACTCGGACAGGGGGCCTCGGTGAAGTCCATCTTCATGCCCGATGAAAGCAATAAAATTCTCCTCACAAAAACTTCCCATAAAACAACAGAAGAAGAATTGAGGGACAAGTTTGAAACATTTGGGCGTGTTATAGAATGTATTCGTTTCAAGAGCTCTGACCCTTGGGGTTTTATCAGATACGGGTCAAGTTCAGAGGCCAAGCATGCAGTAGAAAGTACACAAGGTGATGAAACAAACAGAGCTAAATTAAAGATTGAAACTAGAAACAATCAGTTGAAAAGTAAGCTTGAGGCCAGATTGAGTTGGTGCAGACGGCCCATAAAACCACCCGGAACTGCCTTTATTAAATGCTCGCCAATCGATAAAGCTTCTCTCGTGGGCCGCAGCATTCTTCTTTCCAGTGGTTGGACGGACATTAAAGTTTCTAGAAATGAAAATGATTTAATCTGTTTTAAAACAGGATTAGCGACTGAAAATGAAATCAAGAATCAAGTCTTACAGCTGCTTGGAAATGATGAACGAAGCGCTAAATCTGTTCATGTTACTGTCAACAGAGAGAGGGTGACAGCTGACCCCCATGATGAAGTTAGAGACTTAAAACAAGAACTAACAGAGCAGTTTAAAATAATTATGAAAACAAAGCAAGAAAAATTTCAGGTGAATATGCAGACTCCAAAAGAACAATCTAGTTTTTATGTAGCTTTCATTCACTTTGACAATCCCGACGAAGGTACGCAGGCGTGTCAACTAGCAAGGCAAACCCTCAGTATCAGAGGTAACATTGTGGATGTTAGTCCAACACTGAAAACTACAATATTTGTACCTAAAGCCATCATGAGTGTTTGCCAGCTTTGTTTTGATGACATACGAAAATACTTGGATGGTGAAAAAAAAGTCAATGTAAGTGTCAGAGAAATGAAACAAGGAGATCATGCCATTGATATCAAAGCCACCAGAGCAGAGGAGCTGGTGGAAGCAAGAAACTTGTTTCAGAAGGTACTTGATGGAGACATCATAGACTGTGGGCTCAATGACCTCCTTAGGGGCCTTTTAAAACATGAGGGGAGAAAACTTTTGAAGACAGTCGGAGAAAAAACAGGCGTCTATTTGATGGTAGACGAGCGTAAAGAAAAGATTCACCTGTACGGTACTGATGAAAATATTAATCTCTCAAAAATCCAGATCAACGAATATTTAGATAAGCTTGCTGATGGAAACACTGTTGAAATCACTCTGCGTGGGTTCGGAAAACCACCTGGTCTGATGAAGGAAGTGATGTTAAAATATGGCAGCTCACCTGACAATTTAACTGAAAAATTTGAGCTGAACAGTGTAAAAATTGATTTCAAACAGCAGAAATTATTGTTAAGTGGACCCATAGATCGTGTGGAGGTTGCTGTAAGTAATATTGCTGAACTGGAGAAAAGTTTATCTCTGTCAATGAGCATGAGGATTAAAGATAAATCTATACCAGACTGTGTAGTTTGCATGTGCCCTGTTGGTGGTGGTGCTGACTTGTACAGACTCGAAGGATGCGGTCACGGTTATTGCCAATCTTGTCTTAAACTTATGGTCAGCGTTACGGTTGACGATAAGCAATTTCCCATCACCTGTGCCAGTGAGGGTTGTACCATCCCGCTGGTCTGGAAAGATTTTAGATTTTTATTATGTAAAAAATGGATCCTTGAAAGCAAACTTGTGGAGAGGGCTATTGATAGTTTTGTAATCACAAACTCCACCAATTTTAAATTCTGCCAAACCCCTAATTGTCCAGTAGTTTATGAAATCACAGATATTGCTGAAGGCTGTGAGTTCCACTGCCCTGCATGTGCAGTGAGTCTGTGCACATCCTGTCATAAGACATACCATCCAGGACTCACATGCAGAATGGTAGTTAGCCAAAAAGAAGCAGATCAAGCATTTGAAAGATGGAAGAAAGCTGATCCAGACAAACGCAAAGGCTGCCCTGGTTGTGGGATAACTGTTGAAAAAACTGAGGGTTGCAACAGGATGAACTGCTCAGGATGCAAGGCTTGTTTCTGCTGGGTGTGTTTAAAAGTCTTCCCAGATGAACAAGCATGTTATGCTCATCTTGTGAAAATTCATGGTGGTTTTATTTAATTAACTAAGTGTGTCATCTTTATCAATTTATTATACCAAACGCTGCTTAGATTAAACAGATTTAAAATTATGTATTCCTAGGAGCATGGTTAAATATAAAAAGCTGCATAGGGTTCTTGAATATTTAAATGTGTATTAATTAAAAACATCTCCCAAACCTTGAGTGGAATTTGATATCAAATAATAGAGTAATGATAAAAATGATTAGATTGTTCTGGACTTACAATTCGACTGTTTTGTAGTATAGTCCGTCTTGTTACAACTTCTTGAGTTAATTGTATATAAATATCTAGAGGATAGTGGCATAAACCGAACTATGCTGTATAAAAGAAATGTACAATACATAAGACCTTTAAAAATGCACAACACTATAAAACTGTACTGAGAAAATTAAATTTAAAATAATATTTTCTAAATTTTTTCCATTTAATTATATATGCTTTGGAATCAAATTTTACATAATTTTGAATTGCTTATCGATATTTAAGCATACATATAAAGTGCATGGAAAAGAATTTGATTTATTAATTTTATCAATTTTGCTGCAATGTACTGGATTTAATTAATTTATTTAATTAAAAAAATATTTTATTTTGAGGAATTTGATTGTTTTAAATATTTATTGTAAACTTAGTATATATATTTTACTTTACATGTATCACTATTAATTTTAAGTTTTAATAAGTAATACTGTCTTTTGAAAATGGGCATATTATTAAACAAAATTATGTTATGTTATACATCATAAATTTACCTCTCTGAACACATTTTTCTTAAGATTGGTATGTTATGAGTGATTTATTCATACTTTCAGATCTTAGTGACTTGGTGAATATGTGTTCTTTTAACTTTTTACTTTTATCACTATTGCTTTTCAGATTTTAATAACAAGTAATTTAAATAATACTGTCTTTCAAAAGTGGGTATTAAACAATGTGATTTTACAGAATGTAAATTTACCATTAATCAAAATCAGATTTTTTCATAACAATGTCATGTTATAAGTATGAGTGATTGTATTTATTCTTTCATGGTGTGATATTTAGTACATGTATTTACTTTCAATTTTACATTATTTATTAAATTTTGAAATATGCATTTTAATTATTAGGTATATTTTAAACAAACTTTATTAAATAATAAATGAAATAATTATTTTTAATATTTTGCATGCAGACAAAATAATCAGCATTTTAGTCAAAGTTGGTATTATTATAATGTCAATTATTAAATTAAGTGTGGTGATTGGGCTTCTATTTATGTATTCTTTTATTTATACGTCTGAGGATTAATATCCTTATCATTATAGTTTACGGCTTTCCACTGAATAGATGAACAAGCACTATTCTTTATTTAAAAAATTTTAAAGATTCACAAGACTCATGGTAACTTTTATGATCACTTTCTAAAGAAGTATTTGTTAGATGAAACATTATAAACTATATAAGCTTATTTAAGCTCACAAGGATAAACGAATTATACAATTTTATTTGACCAATTGTACTAGGTGTTTATGAGAATTGTCTTTTAACTAAAATAATAAGTTCTTTGCTAATTTTTCTTTGATTTAAAAAGCTTATATCTTAATTTCATAAGATAAATAAAATAACACAGAGAACTAACATGTCTTTTTTTGTGTTGCCTTCCCTATGTCTTAAGGGTTTCATTGTAAGTTGAACTTATTGGTAAGGTAGCATTAAAATAGTGTACATCTTTGGCTGATTCTTTATAAACCTAAGCTTGTCTTAAAATAGACTGAAAACATGAACTGTAGTCATAAACTATAAACATAGAAAAATGGACAGACCAGCAGAAGTGAGATGAAATTGAGATGAAATTGATAAACCTACATGATGGAGAAGAAACGGATAGAACCACAGAGCAGAATTAAAATAAACAGAAATACAGGACAGAGATAACATAGGATAGAGATTTTCTGGTTTCTTTCAAAACTGTAAGATTTTTCAAAATTTCTATCAAAATCAAAAACAGAATATCAAATAGACTTTAAGTTGAAACTGAAAAGTATATATATAAATATCTAGAGGAATCTACTTATATTTTTTTGATTGTGCAGTTTATATTTATGAACCAATTATGTCATTGATTTTTGTAAACACTTGTTATTCTGTAATGATGATATAATTCCACCAACAATCTGGACCTTTTTATAAAAAAATAAAAACTTTTTGGCCTTAAACATCCAGAGATGTTATCAACCTATAGTCCTACATGATTGATATGATTTATGGCCAGTTTCTACAAAAGAGATATGTTATAGATTGTTTGACAAGACAGTTATAATTTTATTATAATATGGATAGTCTTACAAGATTGAAATGACATGGATAGCTGGATAGTCTTACAAGGCAGATGAAGACAACATTTTTAAGCATTAAATAAAATATTAATAATTTAATTTTTGAATGTGGGACGTGGTGGTCGAGAGGTAGCACTCTCGACTGTCATACTGATGGTCACGAGTTCGAATCCACATAAAAGTGAGGATTTGTTCTCGGGGCCTGAGGAGTCCCCGAGGAACCCAGCTCCAAATGGGTACCTAACTAGACAGTAGTTAGGCGGCTGGGGTAATGCGTGGAACCCCTATAGCCGTGGCCTGTGACCACCGCATCACTTGCCAACATATCATCTCTCATGGTCTGTGGACGCAATTATCTTCTGCATAGAAAGAGCGTCTGTATATATAAGATAGATTACTGATTAAAAAATGGGGATTTCCTCAATGGCATCAATAATGACATCATTGCAATATGTCATCTAAACATCAATGACATTAGATAAGAGAAATTGAATTTTCAAGATGAGAAACCATTGATTAGACGTTTATTTGGTTTTAAATAAAGGTGACTGCTGTCTTAACTCTAATGAATAAAAATGTTTTAAAATAATGGTAGAAGATCATTGTACAGCAAAAGTTTTTATAATTTTTTATAATAAATTAAACAAAAGACAAAACAAATATAGAGAAAAATTTAATTGATTCAGAGAGTGAAATATAATTTTATAATGTATACAATCTTGGTGCTGTAATTTTTTTAAACAAATAATATTATGAATCAGTGAATCAACAGAGCAGGGCTCACTCTTTAGAGTATTTCTAAACGTAAGACACCAAGAAAAAAAAACAACAAATCAACAACAACAGTTTGTAGAGTGCTAATAAGTAACAAGTAGTTGTTGCTTTTTACGTTTTCCTTGGGAAAAAAAGGTGTGGGGGGGGGGGGCAATGCCCCAGGGATACATGCATGCATTTTGCATACATGCATACTACGGGGTGGCCGGATATCTGGGTCGGAGGTCGGGATTTCCGCCACTATCCGGAGTCGCCAAATACTTATGGCAGATCCGGATATCAATTGTGATTTGATTTGCGAACTTAAAAATAAAAATGTTGCTTATCTCACGTGTTATTTCTTATTCAGTCTTATAATTGTTAAACTTAAGTCTAATGTGAATATGACAATTATACAAAATAAGTTATCTTATATGTTACAGACGCTCCTTCTGTACAGAAGATTATTGTGTCCTACATATTTCTATGGTTTGTGTTTAGTCCTGTATTCCTACTAGAGTTTTAAAAGATGATAAAGGTAGTAAGGTGGTGTCGGTATGGCAAAGCCCAGTTTGCGTCCTTTCATACGAAACACCAGACATCACCTCTCTCTCCTGTTAAGCCTTCTCGCCAGGATTGCTTCCCCCTTCACCTTTCTCAATAGAAACGTTCTTGATTAAACTGTGCCTATCAAACCATTTTCCCTAACTCGAGAACTACTAAGTCGATATTTTGCCCCGGCCCCTTTGAGTTTGACTTAGAGAGGTGCGACGGTATTAAAAATAATGGGAAATACAAAATTAAATTACTTACATTTTTAGTCTATAACATATATCTAAAAGTATTGACACATCAATTATTGTAGTTTTATTTATTGAATATCATGAAACTATAAAAATATGTTTCTTATTATAATATTTTATACAGTAGCGTTGGTTTGGTGTACCTTATACTTCCACCTTGTTTTGACAATTTAGGCTACAAGCGGCTGCGAAATCCGGAAATAGGTTCATTTTTTTGTCAAGATCTTCAGCTATATCATTCTCAATTGACAAAATAGCTAAATTACGGAGCAATCTTGAATAATTGTTTATCTCCTCAGGGTTTTTAATAAGTTTTAGTTTTTAAATACTTTTTTTTCCGAGAGCCACAGTGACAAAAATAGTTGTGCGTGTGTGTGTGTAGGAAAGTCACTATAACGCTTGTTTTTCCCGAAAGAAACTGCAAAATCTTAACAGGATCGTATTAGTGACTGAAGGAGTTATGGAACTTACTGACTGCAGCTCTTCATGTTCCTTACTTTTGTAGGCTGTGCGCTTTTTCTCTAGATTTATACTGCGATTTAGTAGATTTGCGTGTGAGTGTAAATTGATGAATTTATAAAGAAATCCAAACGAGGCCTGGTGCTTTCGTAATTGTCAAAACTGACCGTCCATCGTCATGAATGTCAAATCAACACCCTGGTTTAAAAAATGGTTGTGGATCACCAATTCCTTCATCTTCTCCTTCATATGTAACTTTATTTTTCTTTTCGGCACTCTCGTCTCTTTAAAAGTGACTTCAATTTCAAAACCCGTGGTAGTATCTTTTGCAATGTTATTGTTGTTTCGGAACCGACATTTATGTACAATTTAAACCAGTTGCAAGTAGACCTGCAGCCGGATTTTAAAAAAAATTTCGGTTGGCTGACATAATTTTATGGCGAATATCCGGAGATATCCGGATTTCTCCGTACAGTTACATATGCGGCTGATTTTTGGCTGATTACCAATTATTCGGATGAAATTCGACTGAAGTATAGGCCTATAGCCAATTAGGAAGTAATGAAACTTCAGCAATAATAAAACAATTTTACAATACTTCAGAAAAAGTGTAATTATTTTTAAAAATAGAAAAATAAAGTTTTATAAGGGCCGTTCATAAAGTACGTCACACTCCAGAGAGGGGAGGGGTGCAAGAAAGTTAGACAGTTTGTGACAGAGGCAGTGGGGTGGTCCGGCCATGTTTGACGTCACGGTGTTTTATATTAAATTTTAATTATTTTGTTAATGAAAAAATAAATTTGTTCAAAAGTTCGTCGTACTTCGGGTGGGNGGGGGGGGTGTTCCAAGATTTGTGATGGGGGGAGGGGGTGGTAAAATGGTCAAAAATAGCGTGACGTACTCTTTGGACGGTCCCTATTCTGTCCTAATACATTGCATGAATGCATTCCACTCATTCAGTTTAGGCTCATATGACGCGACATATGTTCCGGCGGATTTTTGGCAGATGAAATCGCCGGCGTCTATTTGCAAGTATGTTCCAATATGCTGTCAACTGCAGCTGCTAGATCGAGAGTTATATTTTGTAATTTTTCACAAACATTTTAAATTGGAACAGTATGTCGAACCAAAAAGCAATTAAAACAATTGAATTGACCCTTTTTCACTGATCTCGGGACCCCCCTCCCGCCCCCTAAAGTACTACACACTTTTTAAATTAAAAAACAAATTAACAACTAATTAAAATTTAATCGAAAACTTAAAACACACTTTACCATTAAACTGCCTTAAAATATTAATATTAAAAGAACTATCAGATTATTAAATGACTTTAATAGTAGAATAACTAATTGTCAACAGTTGTCACAGTTATTCTTTGAAGCAGTAACTCAATCAATTGAATTTGAAAAAAATGCAAGAATTATACTTGACAATTATATAAGAAACATTATTTATCTTCTACCTTTTCATTTACAATGGGTGAGGTCAAATTTTAGAAAATCTTCCTATTGTGCATTCTATTGACAAAGGATAAGAAGTAAATTAGCGAAACTTGACCTCAACCAGTGATTAAATAATAATAGTGGAAACAAAACAATGTGACTAAAAAAGGACTAGATTGACAAATTATGTGAGCAGTTCTTGTGCTATATTGAATATGTTTATAGTGGGCCTGTGAATAATATTTAATTTAAAAAAAATATTCACCAGACATCATCCATCCACGATGGAGTGAAATGTTCATCCATAGTTACGAATCACATAAGTATTTCCCCATCATCGTTTCCTGAAAGACAGATCAACTTCATCCTCATCTAGCCCCTCAACATCCTCTGAATGTGCATTTTGGGTTTGCACATTCTCCTGCGCCCGAGCTCTGTGTTGTCCTGTATGTTTCTTCAACATTGTTAGTGAGGCAAAGTATAAGTGACACATTTTGCTAATTCGATCAAGTAAGCTGGTCTGCAAAGATGGATCATAAAGATAATATGGTTGTACGTTAAAAACTCCTGTTGATCTTGGCATAATGTCATCAATTTTTGAGAGTTTGTGCCACAAACAATGAAGGAAATTTATGAGCATCTGCATCTGCTTTTTCTGAAGCTCTGAGTCCATCAGTTGTTTGGTTGATAGGAATTGGAGGAGGAAAAAAATCTTGAAGGTAAAACATTGAATTATGAGCTCCGTACTTTGTCGCAAAATTTTATGTCCTGACATTTCACTATTTGGAATTTGAGTGAAGTATTGGCAGGTGCGAACATGATTGTCAAACCATTTCTGATCCTTCGATATCAGTCCTGCTGCATCCAATTCAGATTTCTCAGGGTTGATATATTCTGCAACTGTTGGAAATTGGTCAACAATCACATGCGACAAGATATCAGCTAAAGTTTCACCTGCAAACTTGAAGTTTGTACTCTCCAAATCTTCATTGATTGTTCTGCCCTATGAATCAAGGTGACTGCCATAATGTTCATTTGGCAATATGACACCAGACAGTTCTCTGCTCATTTGAGCCATTGGCCCTCCACCCACTGTAAAAAGAATAGTTTTTATCACATTGTCTTTTTTTTTATATCTTTTGTTATTTCAGCGAATTCATCCAAATCCAATAGTCTTTCGAAGTCTAAGCCATGAGCAAAAGCAGTGGATGACGAATGCTTCCCTGATCGTATTGCTGGAATAGCTCACGTCTTTTAATATCACCACAACGGTTCTAACGGTTCAAATCTAAAGCTACTAAGATTCTAAAACTGTAATGGTAATACCGTGTATACCAAGACTGCTCAAAAGTACATGGTCATAATACATCAAACTACTTTGTACATTTCTAAATACCCTAACACTACCAATACAATTATCAATCTATCATTATATAAGTAATATGTTGGGCCCACTGACACATTATAAATCAAATTTTATATTAATACTTTGTTTTCTTCATAACACTCTCGTAAAAACCAATGAGCCTTTGGTCTCAGGCTTTTATGACCGTAGGGTTGTTACAGCGGGCATTAAGAATATTTATCCATGTGTTAACCTCTATTAAACGAAATCATAATTTAGATTTTCTTTTAGCCTTTTACTAACTAAAAAATGGAACAGTCAAATAAATGATCATGTATTTATCATATATTTAAAGAAACTTTATATAATCGTTTTTAAGTTTATGATAATAATGACTATGTTATTATGTTATACAAATATTACATCTGAATCCTAAATATTTTTCATTATAATACAAATTCCAAATTTCTTGATCAGTGATATGATTATGTAGCAAAAAACAAAGCAATAATAACACTTTCGGCTTTCGGTAAGGCTACACATAAAACAAGGCTTGGCAACAGTAGGCATATTCATATAGCCTAATAGCGCTCCTAACTAGCATGAGGAATTGTTAACAACACATTGAAAGGTACGCATTTCATGATATTTTGACATAAAACTAATTTAAGTGTTTCACAAATTTTTACATTTATTTTTAAAACTATTAAATTTTACTAAAAAAATAATTTAAAAAAAATACAATTAGAAATACAATTAAAAATATACAAAAATCTAACGTCACACTTGGCCTGACCCCCCTCCCCACTGTCCCACTTTCTTACACCCCCCCCTTTGGAGCGCGACGTAGGCTACTTTATGGACGGCCCCTTATTTATTATAAGATCGTGCAAATTGTTTTGTGTCGATTTGTACCCATTACTGATTTCTTAAAAATAACATTTTAATTAAAATACTAGTTTAAAAATTGTACGTGTACTGATTTTTTAAAATATTTATAATATGTTCAACTTTCATCAAAATTTAACAATAACTTATTTTGCATGCATCAATGATAAAGTGATTTCATTGCTAAAACTACAAGACCAAACGGCTTGTGTATTTGAATTTCAACACAATAGTTCACTTACCGCGCGCCCGTGTATAATTGTTTTCATAGATAATCATTAATTAAACAATACGTGATTTCTTGGACGTCCGCTAACAACTAATAAATGTTTTTCAAAGATCTCGAGGGAAGAAACGGTTATGTGACAATGATAAAAATTCGAATGCAAGGTAATGAATGATAAATCTGAATAGCTTTGAACTTTTATAACTTGAATATCTCAAAACTACGAAAATGTCACATAGCCGTTTCCTCCCTTTAGGTCTATCTCGGACTCAAGTTCCGCCCCATGTTTGCATTTAAAATGCAAGGGCGGCTTTATGCAGTTTGTCTACCAGGTATTGTATTATGTTTGTTCGTTTTCGTTGTGTGTTCTCTCGCAAGGGATCTAACCTCTTCGTGGTGCGAGAGACTAGTAGGTCTTGAATGCAACTGATGCGTTTGACCGAAGCTAAAGATCCCAGTCCTTACGCTTACGACCTAATAATATAATAAATCTTACAATTCTTTAATTTCTTTAAGTTTAAGACAAGTCCGAATGGTATGATTTTTGTACATCTGGAAAAACGCTTGCTACAGTTTGAATCTGTTTGAGGGAGGGGAGGGGAGAGAGGCAGACCTTTCCAATTATATATCATGATACCTTTGTCTGAAAACAATTACCGGCCTAATATCTTTTACAGAACATTCGAAAATACGGTGTGTAATAAATAACTTTAATGTCTCGTGGTTCCTTTAAAGCTGTGGTTCCCAACCTTTTGTGAGTGGCAACACGTTTATGAAAGCCATGTGACCCTTGACCCCTGTGAAACCTAAATAATTCAATTAAGTTTTTACAAAATTGGAAAAAATTGCATTATGTTAAATATTTTTAGTCGCCAGTTGGGGCCGCGACCCACAGGTTGGGAACCACTGCTTTAAAGACATCGCATGAACTTTTTCACATCATCCACAAATTTTGGAACTGTAAGAGCATTGTTTTTTTTGTTTGTTTGTTTGTTTGTTTTTTGTTTTTGTTTTTTTTGTGTGTGTGTTATTTTGGAAATACTCTTTTTTTCCTCTCGTAACAGAAAAAAGTTGTTATTCACAACTTAGAACCGCCGTTGCATGAACATATGGCATGACTTCTGTTTGGACTAAACGTTATGTTATATAATCTTCTATTATAGAAGTCATCTTGAAGCTAAAAGAGGCTGAGCAAAGGATCATATTTTATACTGTTCCACCTTGCTCTTAAGCTTTGTAAAGAATGCCAAGGCAATGCGTGATTTAAAAAAAAACAACAATCCAATAACAACTTTTCCTACAGACTTTATCAGTGATTTAAAAGTTGATAGTGTGTTATTTTTCTTTGTTTTATCAGGCAACCCATTCCTCATAAGCCAAGTTTTTTTCTATCATAAAGACTAAGAAAAATGTATTTTAACCCCAAGTCTATTTCTGAAGGTTGTATTCAGTTATCTTTGTGTTGTAGTTCCACGTTAGAATCGATTGCTTTAGGCATTATTAATCTGTCGAGAAGGGGTGGCCTGGACGCGGCTCGGCAGACGAGTAAGGTCGTGGAGCAGACCACGACCTGAAACTTACAACTCCTGGCATGGAATGCCGATGTCCGATGTTAGGTGTTAAGTGATAGTCACATATGATTACAGTCACTGTACGGATCTTAGGCAAAGCATCTAGATTCAATGCCTATGATGAAAACCAAAGCGACAGTTTCGCCCCCCCCCTCAATTAACTAGCAACGCGGTGCCGGTTTAGGCTAGGAGAGCCAGTACGGATTATCAAAGGGTACCGCTAAGAACGCATTGGACGCCAGCTCTGAGGAAACCTTCCAGTGGGGGTTAAACCCTAGTTTGGGCAGTGCTGATACCCCGCACTGCGGTGGTCCAAACCTTTTGAGACTCGTAAGCTTTGCCGGGGTGGCGACGAAGTGATAGCGAGACGTAGTAGGGAAAATTACACCCCTCCCTCGGGAGGTCAACTTGGTGGGTGGCGTTTTCGACCTAGTGTCCTGGACGTCCAGGTGGCTGCTTCTAGAAGCGACCGCTCAGGGGGGGGGGGTCTTCTCAGCTTTTACGTCTCTTAGGGGGCCAGAGAGCTGATGGGGGGTTTTCCGTGAAGCCACATGAAGAGCGCAGGCTCGGGACTGCTGACTTTCTTCTACATGTAGGATTTTCAGGTGTTATAACTACTTCTCTTTTTATTCCTTTACACTATATTGTTAAAATTGTTCCTATATTTAATGATTCAAGTAATGGCGTTACAAAAAAATAAATAAAACGGCTCCATTGTTTCTCCTTTTCTTGACGTACCTCATGGACGGCCCCATAGTTATAAGGGGACGTTTGCATATTGTATAACGCCGAAGGGGGGGGGATGGATGAAAATTTATTATTTTTGTTATATTAGTATTAGGGGTTCACACTTGTGTTACATAATTTTATACGAGGGGGAGGGGCGGCTAAAAAATTGACTTTTTTTTTGCGTTATATTTATAAAATGTGAACGGGCTCTAACACGAAAATGCTTGACAAGTATCTGACAAAGGGAAATAAAATAAAGTTCTTACAAACAACAATGTATTTTGATGCAACTTTTTGAACTATGAGCTATGAACTAGACACAAAAATCATAGTTAAAATGAATCAATGACAGGAAGTTAAAGAATCTTTGAAATACGCCGATACGATTTAGTAATTAGTTTAGATTAAGGAAATCCGATTATCGGTTTTGAAAGCGATAATCGGGTTTAAATTTAAAAATCTAAACCTATCATCCAATTTAATTCGGCCTGATATATGAGTTAAAATCCGACCGAATTTATAAACAAATTTCAGATTCCAGATTTCCCGGGGCCGGAGCTATTTTGGCCGGATTTAGGAAGTAAATTTCTCCGGTGACGGATTTATAAACGATTATAAAAATGGCCGGATTCCCGATTGGTCGGAGCCGGAATACAGTAAAACTAAAACCCTTATTTCTACGAAAAAAGCGGTAAAACAATGATCGGTGTAAAAATCGGATTTACATTGCGGTTTGAAAACAAAAATCAATAAGAATCAAACGAAAAACGAAATTAACAACCCTAGTTGAGACGGGCAAACAGATTATATATTATTATTAGGGCTGTTATCGATTAATTTAAATTTAATCGTTAACTTTTGAAAAATTACCGAATAATTAATCGATAATTTTGTTTAAGCTAAAAATAAGATGTATGACGTCATTGAACGGAAAATTTCAAGGGAAGTAACAAAAAACAGGCCATTAAATTTTTTTTAAATTTAAAAATAAGAGTAAGAGCTTATTTTAAAGGTTACACTTTAAAAATCTCTTTTCTTAAATGGAGAAGTTTTTACGTAAAAAAAGCAAACTATTATTAATTATTTATAATCATCGATTAATAAATCGGAAAAATTATTTAAAACAACCACTTCAATTTAATCAATATTTTATCTATTAAAATAATTTTAATCGATAATTTTTTACCGATTAATCGAGAAACTAATCGGTAATTTCCGCAGCCCTAATTACGATATTATATATATATATATATATATNCAGTGGCGGCGTTAGGTAAGCGCGGGGCCTAGTGCCAGTAATGACCCCGCGGGGCCTAGTACCAGCAATGACCCCGCGGGGCCAGAGTACTAGTAAAGATCATTAAGCACCAGAATGCTTAAGCTTTCAAAGACGTCTAGAGCTACGCTACGTAATTTGACCTTCAAAAAGGATTACAAGAGTGCCTCTTTCGTTTCTTTACAATCGTTTCCAGCATACGTTCTACCATCCACTCTTTGGTTCTACATGTATAGGCTATTAACCAGGACGAGACATGTTCAGAAGAAACGCGGGGCCCACCTAAGCGCGGGGCCTGGGGCAGTCGCCCCAGTTGCCACCCCCAAACGCCGCTCCTGTATATATATAGATTGTGCCAGGCGCCGTGGCGCCTGCGGCGCCCCCGTTTTTTGGGCGCCTACGGCGCCAACCTTTTTTTTAAAGACCAACTAACTTGTCCTTTTTTGATAAATACGAATTATTAAACTTTATGAAATGTACGCAAAGTATTTATTTAATAATAATAATAGGTGTTGTATTTTGCGCACCGATGCACACCAAACAATGACGTCATCATATTAAATATTTTTACAGCGCTCATCAAAACACGATTTTTCAACTAAACTAACTGCTGTAGACTGTCGTACATCGCTTCTGTAACGTTACGTTACAAACCCACACCACTGGGCTATTATATTATTTAACTAGATTGTGCCAGGCGCCGTGGCGCCTGCGGCGCCCCCGTTTTTTGGGCGCCTACGGCGCCAACCTTTTTTTTAAAGACCAACTAACTTGTCCTTTTTTGATAAATACGAATTATTAAACTTTATGAAATGTACGCAAAGTATTTATTTAATAATAATAATAGGNTATATATATATATATATATGTTATGTTGAAAAACCACTCAAGAAGAAATTTGTATTCTTCATAAGTTGAAATTACTGTGGAAATTCATACAAAGTTTTAGCAGTTATAATATAGAATTTGGAAAACTTATGATTTTCGAACACAAAATAATCTAGTGAATTTTAAAATTTCTCTTAAACTTAAAATTACATTATTCAAAATATTGCACAAGGCATCGTTCAGCAAGGAATATTTTACCTCACCGGGAAAAAAAATATGAAGAAATAATGAATTCAAGACCCGTTGATTTATTCACGTTTATTAATATATTTAGGCTCGAAGTTACCCTGTCTAAAATAATATTATTAATTTGAACATGGCTTGCAACTGTCTTAAGTAATGAAGGTGTAAAAGTGACTTCTTAAAAATTAAGTTAGTGAAAAATTAATAACGATCAACGCTGAATACACCAAGATTGACTTATCTGTAGCTATTTACGCTACTGACCATGGCATGACTGACAAAATTTATATATAAAAGGTTGTGCCATGAGGAAAAACAGAAAACTTCAATTTTATTTTAAAAAATGAAAGCTTTTCTTTGTATTTCCAACATAATAATGCATGTCGAGGTTTTTCCGCCGATCATCACTGGCGTCTGCGAAACCTCCAAGGGCATAGGCAACCTACGAAAGACCTCCAGGCATCTCTATCCCGGGCCAGCTTTTATGTCTAGTGTCCTTATAATTATGTTCTATTGAAATCTATTTTTTAATGACAATAACGTAGTTTGCTGTTGTTGTTGTTTTGTTTGTTTGTTTGTTAGGTTTTTTTTAGGGGGGGGGGGTTGGGGCGGCACATTTGGGTTCTGCCCCGGGCGGCCCATACCCACGCTAAGCCGCTGTACAGAGTTCCTTTTTTTTTTACAGTACATTATTAAGCAGCGGCGTAGCTAGAGGGGGCGGTGGGGGCGGTCCGCTCCAGGCAGCACACATTTCGAGGGCGCCATTTGTGGGCATTTGAAGAGTAAAGCCAACTCCGACATAAATATTCTTAATTTCGAATCTTAATTAACAGATTCGTGCAACATTTATTCGATTACCTAGTGGTTGTTATAACTAACGCAAAAGCGTTCAAAAAATTTAAAATGGATAAAAAAATATATCAATTTGTTTGAAAAATTAAACAGTTTACGTCAAAGATAATGCATTTACAAGAAAGCTGCACTTTCTGTCTGTCTATCTCTCTCTCTCTCTCCCCCCTCTCTCTCTCTCTCACACACACAACTCACACACATCACCATTTGGCCAAAAAGTATGTGCTATTAATATCGCCACGACAGTTTTTGCAAGGAATTTCGTCATGCGCAGAATGATGCGCTATCAGGTACCTGCATGACATGGTGGTTCAAATATTGTGTTTAACTAGCGAGTAGTAATTTATATTAACGTTTCAGTTATCAGAAATTATTGTTAGGTAACTTACTAAAAATTAAATTAATTATATTTTTTAGTGCAATAAGGAAGCCCACATAATTTTCGTTTTTCATTAAAATAAGTTTGTTCATTAAAAAATTTACGCCTATCCAATTAAAGTAATGTGTAAATAATTTTAATTCGTCTATTAGTGATTATTATGGAAAATTAAGATTTTCCGCAAGAACATGAAAAATTTAAATTTCTTCGTTAATAAACACCACAAAACATAAATAATGTTGAAAAAATACATACTTTAAATTTTCAAGAGTCTTGGAGAAATTGACATCTGAAGAAGTAACCAGTAAAACGAGATATGTTGCTGAAATTTTTACTCAGTTCAATGCAATCTTTTTCTTTATATGTTATCTCAATTTATGGGAACCGTCTTTTTTTTAAAATTTTAATTAATGCAAACTCATTTCCTGGAACGAAGAGATGTGCTAATACAGAACGCTGTTATAGAGGGTTAGAGATATCAACTGAACGCCGTTTTAAGGAGAAAAAAATACAATTTAGAAGCCATGGTTCTATCTTTAGAGCAAGATGTACAACGAGAAATATTTTTTATCAATTGATTGAATTAAAAAAGAACATAAACGAAACCCTTGATGAGTTGCATGTCATCGCAAGAAAATATTTGTGCAAAGTAGCCTACCATGTTACCTACTAAATGAAGAATTTGAAAAAAAAAATCTCTTTTGACATGATAAAGAACAGTTTGATAATGAAAGTAAAAGGCCGATCTTAGCTATTGCGGGGCAATATGCGGCTTAGTGTGCGAAGAGGATTGCGTGGGACTCAGTTTGGGTAGGGATAAGGTGTTAATAAGGATAATAAGTGAAAATTAAGATAGGTGGGGCCTATGAATGCACGGGGCCCAATGCGGCCGAATAGGTTGCAGTGGCCTAAGACCATTTCTAGCTGTATCTACAATACAAGAAGAGGCATTATTTGTATCTTGTTGAGGAGCTTCTCCAAACTGAAACTGATAAAAGATAACTTCGTTCCAAAATGAGTGATTTAAGACTACAAAATCTTGCATTATTGTTTATAGAACAAGATATTAAAAATAATTTAAACTTTGATATCATATTACCCGATTTTTCTACAAAGAAAATTAGGTAAGTAAAGGTATAAATATGTTTACATACTAAAGGATTCATTTAAAAAATCCTATATTATATTTATAAATAAAAAATAAAAGCGTATTAAAGTATTTATTTATTGGTAATGTTTTTGGGTGCAAATTTGGAACATGTTTTGTCTCATGGAGGGGGGGGGGGG
>MUZC01001600.1:45178-59967 GCA_002072015.1 Radix auricularia
GTACAAAAATATAATTTTCATTAACAACAAATAAAATATTTAATTAAATTATTATTAATTAAAATATAACATAAAACACAGTGACGTCACGAATGGCCGGACACCCCCTCCCCCTGTCACAAATTGTCACACTTTCTTACACCCCCTCCCCCCTCTGGAGCGTAATGTACTTATGGAAGGCCTCAAAACATTACTTTTACTTAATTAACAATAACAAAATTTAAATTCTTTGACATTAGATTGAACTACTTATATTTAAATAAATCTCCTATAAATATTTTTTAAGATAAATATTTAAGTTATGGGCATTTTAAAGAAATTTTCAATTTAATGACTTCATACGTAGGACGCAATAATCTTCTGTACAGAAGGAGCGTCTGTAACATATAAGATACATCCTATTTTTAGCTCAAATCAAGATTATCGATTAATTATTCGGTAATTTTTCAAAATTTAACGATTAAATTTAAATTAATCGATAACGGCCCTACTATTAAATAATATAATTAATTAGTCTGAGCCCGAATCATCATAAAATGTTTGTTACATATAAAGTACCAAATCATTACTAATTGAAAGGGCTCTATTTAAAATTGCCTTAAAAATGCATAAATATTTATTTTTGAGCTGCGGAAATTACCGATTAATTGCTCGATTAATTGGTAAATTATTTTATCGATTAAAATTATTTTAATCGATAAAATAATGATTAAAATTAAAGACAAGTTTTAAAAAATATTTTCGATTTATTCATAAATAATTAATAATAGTTTTTATTTATTTAATATTTATTTTTACGTACAAGCTTCTCTGTTACAACACACTTGTTAGTGTAAACTTTAAAATAACCTATTTTATAAGGACAAAAAAAACAACAACATTGTTTTTAATTATTTAACAATAACAAAATTTAAATTCATAGATTTTATTTTGAACTGCTTATATTTAGCTAAATCTCCTAACAATATTATGTCTTTGAAATTAAATTAAATACTTTATTTATGAGCATTTAAAAATGCCATAAAATGGCACAAAATGTGAAGGAAAACAACCTAGTGAAAATAGTGATTATGAGGTCTTAGAAAAAAATCATAACTTTTGAACCACTAGGGATAGAAGATGATTTTGATCTTTATGTTAAACATCAAACAATTTCTATATGGCTGTATTAATTTTTTATTTTAAAATTAATAAGAAATTTTCATTCAATTGCCTAAACTTTAATACGTTATTTAACTTATTTTCATTAACTATGTTTTAAAAATAACTTAATAAAAATATGAACTGCCTGTTTTTATTACTTCCCTTGAAATTTTCAGTTTATTGACGTCATACATCTTTTTGTCTAGTTTTAACAAAATTATCGATTAATTAATCGGTAATTTTTCAAAAGTTAACGATTAAATTTATTTTAATCGATAACAGCACTAATTTATTTATTTTTTTATTTGGAAGTCCAAAGTCATTAAAATGAATGCGAAAGCGTTTAATTGAAGTTGCCACTTTTCAGGGTTTTTAATGCATGTGGGAATTTTTAGCCTATGGGACTCCTGCCTGGGAAAATCTGGCACTTGGACTTCGTAACACTTGACTAGGTTGGAAAGCCTAGCGTTGGCATTATCACTCTCAATAAAGGGAGTCAACTCTTGTTAATCCAAGGGAAATAATATTTAATGTAAATTTTTAAATATAAATGCCATAGATTTATTCTTATTACATGTATACTTTTAATAAATGTGTGTATACCTGTTTTAAATGTTATATTTAAATAGAAAACAGGCTTTAAATATTCATATTGCGTTTATTTGAGTTTTCAAAAAGATAGTTGCAAATGCACATGCTTATGTAATTAACAACTTTGAGGTACAATGCGGTGGCAAAGAGCCCTTGAGGTTTACCTTTTTCGTGCGCAAATAGTACGGGTTCACAAATTTCGTCACATTTTTTAAAATCCCTTTCGAAGGGTGAAATCAGAAGTAGTTTCTACCGCTGGCAGTATTGCACTTAATACAGGGAGTAAGCTCTTGATAATCCAAGGGAATGAACTAGGAATTTGAAATTTTAAAAATCAATGTCACAGATTTATTCTTAGAAAATGTATGCTATTATTAAAAGTGTGTGTACCTGTTTTATATTATAATAGAGAAAAGGCTTTAAATATTCAAATTGCTTTTATTAAAAGATAGCTTCAAATGCACATGCTTATGTAATTAACAACTTTGAGGTACAATGCGGTGGCAAAGAGCCCTTGAGGATTTCATCATTGGTGTCTCATTTATTATCCAACAAATTTCATCACTTTTTTAGATCCATATCGAAGGGTGAAAAAACAGAGGAACATAAGACTCACAAAAAAATTCGTTAACAAAATCATCACTCTATATAAATACGCAGCCAAAACAATATTCGGGAGGAGTACACAAGTAAATACTTATTTAATACTTTAATAATTCCAATTTACGCAGGGAATATATTTCACATTCCTCCCAATACTCTCAAAACAATTAACCAAATGAATAGAGGATTTATTTTTAAGAGCACTAAATGGAACATAAAGAAATTAACTTTAATGGAGATTAAATTAGAAGGAGGAATAAATTTACAAGATATAGATACAAAAATAGAAGCTGTGAGGATAAAATTTATAGGACAGGCCATTAAGGATCATAAAGAATACTCCCTAACACATTACTACATAGGGGTCAGACTGACACGCCTGACTCCTATCAACAATAACACACCACATTACCTGGGGACGAGACTCCCCTATTTTTACCAGGTATGCTTACGCGCCGTAAGAAATAATGAGACGTTAGTCAATAAAACGAACAAAGAAATTTACCATCATCTCAGAGAACGAAAGAAAACCCCTCACCTTGAGCAAATCATGTGGATGTGACAATTTAATACAACAGAAATAAAGGACACCTTCAAAAACTTACACATTAAAGAAATAGAACCGAGGGCTAGAGAAATAACTTTTCGCCTTATTTATAATATGACGCCAACTTCACAAAGGCTCGAACAACAGACACTCCAGAGACCAAGATGCCCTCTCTGTAAATATTCCATAATTGAGACACAGAGACAATTGTTTATGGAATGCAAAGCAATACAACAAACAAAAACTACTTTAACACTACTATTAAAAGCGGGAACGATTCACCCAGTTAATATAGATAAAGCGATTGCCTTGAACACAATCCTTAGATCCCACAACGCAACCCAACATGTCATCAGCTTACGTCTGATGGAGGAATACAGACAGCACATTTGGCAGTGCAGAAGGAATGTAATATTTAACAAACACACGTATACAGAAAATTTAATAGAGATTCTCTTTAGAGCTAAAATTCAAAATTTAATAGACCAANGTAATGAAACGTTAGTCAATAAAACGAACAAAGAAATTTACCATCATCTCAGAGAACTAAAGAAAACCCCTCACCTTGAGCGAATCAAGTGGATGCGACAATTTAATACAACAGAAATAAATGACACCTTCAAAAACTTACACATTAAAGAAATAGAACCGAGGGCTAGAGAAATAACTTTTCGCCTTATTTATAATATGACGCCAACCTCACAAAGGCTCGAACAACAGACACTCCAGAGACCAAGATGCCCTCTCTGTAAATATTCAATAATAGAGACAGAGAGACACTTGTTTATGGACTGCACAGCAATACAACAAACTAAAACCACTTTAACACTACTATTAAAAGCGGGAACGATTCACCCAGTAAATATAGATAAAGCGATTGCCTTGAACACAATCCCTAGATCCCACAACACAACCCAACATGTCATCAGCTTACGTCTGATAGCAGAATACAGACAGCATATTTGGCAATGCAGAAGGAATGTAAGATTTAACAAACACACATATACAGAAAATTTAATAGAGATCCTCTTTAGAGCTAAAATTCAAAATTTAATAGACCAAGTTTAAAACTAATATAAACTAAATTTAAATAATAATACAACTAATTGGCTGACTGGGAACAGACACTGTACATACTTGTAAATATATAATATACATTTTGTGTCCTTTTGTATGCGTAAAATGTTAACCCCGGACAGTGTCTACGCTAAGAAATTCGCTCTATCCTTTCAGAGAGGAAACTGCAGAATCATGAAAAAGAGACACTGAGAAGACCAAGGGGGATCAACCATCACCCATGTTTAAATTGTGTATGTTTCACACCATGTGACTTATCGTCCCCTTCATACCCATATTTCACTCCACGGGGAAGCCACTCAACTCACTATGTTTATTTTGTTATGTTTCACACCAAGGAGCTTTGATACCAGGAGATGTTGTCTGCTAACAAATAGTCTCCCTCGGTTGAAGCCAGTGGGCGGAGCCTATCGCCATATTGCTGAACTCAAAACATTCCACCAGCTTTCATTAGGATACCAGTTTTTTCATTCTGGTAACGACTTCAATGAACTTCGTATTTTGTTATCACGCTTTTTTCTTAAGTCTCCTAAGGCCCTAGTTCATTTCTNTATATATATATATATATATATATATACTAGCTAATTACCCGTGCTTTACAGCGGTAATTTAGCGTTTAGAACCGGTAAACCCTTATTCAAAACCCCTTTGATTTCAATCTCGATCATGATTTATATACTAAATATATGAACTAAACCGTCTTAAAACAGACGTTAGAAATTCCTTACCCCATTGGATTTTTTTAAAGCACATTTGGTAAATAATAAATCCATTTACTTAGTAGATATTTTTTAAATTACCTTCTATATAACTAATGTTAAAAAATGGCATACGGGACCCCAGCCCTAAAAGGTGTTTTTAAAACTTCTTTAAAAACTAAAATAAGGGTAGGGGGCCCTATGGGTGTAAAATGTATAGTTTTAAAAAAACAGCTTATTTCAATTTGGATCATGATGACTATATTTGTTCGTTAGAATTTGTTTTAAAAAATTGAGTGTAATTAAATAGAATGGTTAAAATGTCTTAAAAGTTAACGAAAAAGAGATTAGGGGCCAAGGGCTACATAATATTGAAAAATATAATTTTAATGATCTAACAAATTTTAATATAGGCCATCAAGTTTTTATTTTCCAAGTTTTTAAAAAAATACATTTACTCAGTATCCAAACTTTTTATTTGTAATTTAGCTAATATAATGTAATACTAATAAAAGGGAAAGCCCTGACTGACTGACGGACTGACTGACTGACTGACTGACTGATTCATCACTAATTCTCCAACTTCCCGTGTAGGTAGAATCATGAAACTTTGGGAAGTTGTTGGATACCCTCTGAATACGAAAATTGGCGAAAATATTTTTTGAAAATCTCACTCATGTGGGGCCGGGGGCCCAAAAACTTTTTTTGCCTTCATCACTAATTCTCCAACTTCCCGTATAGGTAGAAGCATGAAACTTTAAGAAGTTGTTTAAGACTCTCTTACGACAAAAAAAGGCGAAAAAGAATTTTGAAATTCACACTCATGGGGGCCGGGGCCCCAAAACTGTTTTTCTCCTTATATACGCTAAATGCTAATTGAAAATCAATAATTCGTCTATTTCCCGTGTAGGTAGAAGCATGAAACTTAAGAAATATTTTGAGTACATGCTTCCGACGATAATTGGCAAAAGAGAATATTATATTTCCCACACATGGGGGCTGGGGCCCCGAAAACGATTTTTTCATTAAATGAGCTTTATAAACATTGAAAATCACCAATTCTCCTATTTTCCGAGTAGGTAGACTCATCAAATGTTAGGGAGTTGATAAATACACTTTCACGATGCTAGCAGGTGAAATTTGTTTTAAAATTTCTCTTACGGGGGGGCTGGGGGCCAAAATTTAAAAACTAAAAATCACCAATTCTTCCATTCACCATGTAGGTGGAGAGCATGAAACTTTACGAAGTTGTTGAGTTTAATCTCCCGATGATTGGTGAAAGAGAATGTTAAATGCCCACCCATAGAGGTACGGGAGCCAAAAAAAAAATCATGTTAAGCCTGGTCCCTATTGGAATTCAGGACGTGTTAACGCATTTTCGTATTATGTATCAGTACTTATGTTAGATATCAGAATTATGTAGTTATCAGTAATTGTGTTTAGATTTTAGACATATTTTTATGAATTTTCTTGTGTAATGAATATACCGGACATTTTTTTTTATTTAAAAGTCATTTCTTATTTTCTCTTTAATCTAACTACAAGTCACCACAAATGATGACGTAAAACTCTCTAAACTTTTACACATATTCTAATGACGTCAACTAAAAAAAACAACTAATTCTTTTGCACCCTTTCGCACCACTCTTCAATGCCTGAATGAATATGTATTCGACTTCCGGCAATGGCGGCCGTTCCCTGCGCTAGTGTTACCTCTCGATTCGAAATATTTTTTGGTAGTTTTAACGGGGTTTTTTAACGGATCGAGTAACTGAGTGTTGATGCACAAATGGCAGGTCAGGACATACAAAAAACATATATACCTCATGGGTCTAGGACTTATGGATGCTGAGATCAAGGGTGATGACGGACGGACTGACGGACGGACAAAACGGGTGCAATAGCGCATTCGACTTCTCGAAAATGCGCTAATAATGGGGCCCCATAAAACTTTTTTCCCCTTACATGAGCTATTTACAAATTGCAAATCATTAGTTCTCCTATTTCCCGTATAGTTTGAAGAATGAAACTTTGTAAATTTTTTGAGTACATGCTTCCGATGATAATTGGCAAAAGAGAATGTTAAATTTCCAACTAATGGGGGCCGAGGCCCCCAAAACATTTTTTTCTTTATATGAACTATATAAAATTTAAAAAATCACTCATTCTCCTATTTCCCATATAGGTAGAAGCATGAAACTTTTGAAATTTTTTCAGTACAAGCTCCCGACAATTGGCAAACAGAAAGTTAGAATTTCCTCTAATTGGGTACCGGGGGCCCAAATATATTTTTTCTTATATTAAAAACCAACTTATCACTAATTCTCCAATTTTCCGTGTAGGTAGGAGCATGAAACTTTGGGTAATTGTTAAGTACACTCTCAGGACAAATGTTGGTGTAAAAGAATTTTGAAATACACACTCATGGGGGCCGGGGCCCCAAAAACTTTTTTTTCTTATATGAGATTTATAAAAATTGAAAATCACTGATTCTCTTATTTCTCGAGTTGGTAGACTCATGAAACGTTGGGGAATTGATTATTACACTTTCACGATGGTAGCAGATGAAAACATATTTTAAAATATCTCTTACTGGGGGCCGGGGGGCCAAATGTAGTTTTTTTCCTAATATAAAATATATAAAAACTACACATCACTAATTCCCCCATTCTCCATTTAGATAGAAGCATGAAACTTTGGGAAGTTGTTGAGTACAATCTCCCGATGAAAGTTGGCAAAAGAGAATGGTAATTTTCCACTCACAGGGGGCCTGGGGCCCAAATATAATTTTTTCTTAAATTAAAAACCGACTCATAACAAATTCCATAATTCATTGTGTAGGCAAAAACATTGGATACCCTCAAAACGACGAAAATTGGCGTAAAATAATTTTTAAATGCACACTCCACTCATGAGGGCCTGGGCCCAAAAAAACCGTGTTTTTTCCTTATACGTGCTATAAAAAATTGAAAATCAATAATTCTCCTATATTACAAATAGGCAAACGCATGAAACTTTGTGGGTTTGTTAACTACACTTCCACGATGGTAGCAGGTGAACAATTATGTAAAACATCCATTACTGTGGGCTGGGGAGGCCAAAATGTAGTTTTTCCCTAATATTATCTATATAAAAATAAAAAATCACTAATTCTCCCATTCCCCATGTAGGTAGAAGCATAAAACTTTAGGAAGTTGCTGGGTACATTTTCACGACAAAAATTAGCATAATATAATTTTAAAATTCACACTCATTGAGGCCGGGACCTCAAAAACGTGTTTTTTCCAAATATGTGCTATATACAAATTGAAAAGCACTATTTTTCCTATTTCCCAAATAGTTAACGCATAAAACGTTGGAGATTTTTTAAATACACTTCCACGATGGCAGCAGGTGAAATAATATTTAAAGTATCCCTTGGTGGGCGCTGTGGGCCAAAATATATTTTTTTATGCCCTCACTCACTTATAACTAATACTTCATCTTCCCGCTGCAAAGCGCGGGCAAATTGCTAGTTTAGCTAATATAATGTAAAAAGAATACAATAGAGTTATACGTTTGCCTACTACCATCACAAAATTTCATGCTTTTACCTGCATAGGAAGTTGGAGAATTTGTGAAGATTAACTTTTTATTTAAGAAAAAATACAATTGGGGCCCCCGGCTCCCAATGAGTGGCAATTTATTATTTTTTTCTTGTTACCAGCGCGGAAGTGTACTCAACAGTTTCCCTAAAGTTTCATGCTTCTATCTACATGGGAAATTGGAAAGTTAGTGATTAGTCAGTTTTTATACAACAAAAATACATTAGGGCCCCCCGGATCCCAGTGAGTGATACTTTAATTATTCTTTGCCTGTTACCATTGCGCGACTGTACTCAAACAACTTCCCAGATGTTGATGTTTCTACATTCACGGGAAAATAAAAAAAAGCAATTTTGAGTAAAAGGAAAAAAAAGATTGGGCCCTAGGCCCCCCATGAAAGTAAATTCTATTTTTAAAAAACATTCCAAAAATCGTTGCAAAAGCTATTTAACAACTTACCAAAGTTTCATGCTTCTACCTACACGGTAAGTTGGAGGATTAGGGATGAGTAAATTTTTAATATAAGAAAAATAACTACATTTGGGCCCTCCGGCCCCCAGTAAGTGAGAATATAAATATTGTTTTCACCTGTTACCATCGTGGAAGTGTACTGAGCAACTACCCAAATGTTCATGTTTTTGCCTGCTCGGGAAACAGGAGAATTAGTGATTTTTAGTTTTTATCAAGCTCATATAAGGGAAAATTTTTAATTGGGCCCCCGGTTCCATGAGTGTGAATTTTAAAATTATTTTCCGCCAATTCTTTTCACAATAGGCTACTCAACACGTTTGCCAAGTTTCATACTTCTACCTACACTGGAAGACAGAGAATTAGTGATAAGTCAGTGTTTTTATAAGAAAAAATACATTTGCCCCCCCCCCCCCGGCCCCCAGGAAGTTAGAATTTAAATATTAGTTTCACTTGTTACAATTGTTTCCCAAATTTTCATGTTTTTACCTACACGGGAAATATGAGAATTAGTGATTTTCAGTTTTTATAAAGCTCATATTAGGAAGAAAATTAATTGGGCCCACGGTCCACAGGAAGTGATAATTTAAATATTTTATTCATTTGTTATCATCGTCGAAGTGTACTTAACAACTTCCCAAAGTACCATGCTTCTGCCAACGCGGGAAATATGATAGTTAGTGATTTTCATATTTTATTTAGTCCTTGTAATGGAAAAAAAACACTTTGGGGCCCCCGGCACCCATGTGTGTGATATTTAATATTATTTCACGCCAATAATTGTCACAATAGGCTACTCAATAATTTTGCAAAGTTTCATGCTTCTGCCTACGCGGAAATATCATAATTTGCGATTTTCATATTTTATATAGCCCATGTAAGAAGAAAAAAAAACAGTTTTGGGCCCCCGGCCCCCATGAGTGTGACTTTTGAAATTACTTTCCACTAATTATTGTGACAATGGTCTACTCAACAACTTTGCAAAGTTTCATGCTTCTACCTACACGAGAAATTGGAGAATTAGTGCTGAGTCAGTTTTTATATAGGAAAAAATACATTTGGGCCCCCGGCCCCCAATAAGTGATACTTTAAATACTTTTTTACATGTTACCATCCCGGAAGTGTACTCAAGAAATTCCCAAAGTTTCATGCTTCTACCTACACGGGAAAGAGAATAAGTAGCGATTTTCAGTATTTAAAAAAAAAGTTTTTGGCCCCCCGGTCCACTTTTCGTGATTTCTAAAAAAAAAAAAATTAACACCAATAATCGTTTCGAGAGGCCACTCAACAATTTACCAAATGGTCCTGCTTCTAGTTACACGTGGAGTTGAATAACTATTGACGAGCCAGTTTTTAATATAAGAAAAAAACAAACTAAATTTGGGCCCACGGACCCCAGTAAGTGATAATTTAAATATTGTTTTCAACTGAAAAATATACTTAACAACTACCCAAAGTTTTATGCTTTCACCTACACGCGAATTAGGAGAATTAGTGATTTTCATTTTTTATATAGCTCATTTCAGGAAAAAAAGCAAAATAATGGGGCCCCAGACCCCAGGGGTGGTCACCTGGGGTTACAGGGGTGGTCATCTGGGGTTGAAACATAGCCTATGACCTTTTTCAAGTCAAATTGGGGTCCATGCAAAATTTCACCACCCTGGGTCCAACGGTATGGATTTGTATTGGTTTCAAACAAACAGACAAACTTCCAGCTTTATATATTATATTTATGCATAAAATGTTAAGGCATTACCCACCCCGGACAGTGTCTACGCTAAAAAATTCGCTCTTTCCATTCAGAGAGGAAACTGCAGAATCAAGGAAAGGAGACACGGAGAAGTCCACTGGATGAACAGCCATCGCCCATGTTTAATTTGTTATGTTTCACACCATGTCACTTATCGTCCCTTCATACTCATATTTCACTCCACGGGGCATGTCACTCACCTCACCGTGATTTTGTAAGTTCCTAACACGTTAAAATTTAGTTGTCTGTTGTCTTTAACACTGTTTAATTGTATCATCAATTATTTATTTATTTTTTTATTTTTTTTTATGGGGACTTCCGAGGTTTCCGTTGCAACCCCCTTTTTCTTTAAAAAAAAAAATAAAAAAAAAAAAATAATAATTTTAAAAAAAAATCGAAGGGTAAAAGATCTCTCATTAGTATTATGTGTAGATTTTTACGACAACACGACTCTCTGAGTATGATTATGTGTAGATTTTTACGACAACACGACTCTCTGAGTATGATTATGTGTAGATTTTTACAACAACACGACTCTCTGAGTATGATTATGTGTAGATTTTTACAACACGACTCTCTGAGTATGATTATGTGTAGATTTTTACAACACGACTCTCTGAGTATGATTATGTGTAGATTTTTACGACAACACGACTCTCTGAGTATGATTATGTGTAGATTTTTACGACAACACGACTCGCTGAGTATGATTATGTGTAGATTCTTACGACAACACGACACGGAAAATCCATCTGTTTGGACGGGGGTGGGGCTAGGGGAATTCACTTCTTATAGATGAACGTTTTAAGTTTGATATAATATTTTGAAACGTTTTTGGTAAACCACCCGGGCCTTTCTAAATATAATGATAAATGTGCCAATTTAAAATTAGTCAATGTATTCATTAACTTTATTACTTTATTAAATACATCTAATTCGAGAGGTATCACAAAACAACATTTCTTCTGAGCTCAGGCATTAATTTTATATATGACAGAAGGGTTACTTGATACAGTCAAGCCATGGGAATTAAGATAATTGTCACTCGTGTCAATATAAATGAAAGTATGGTGGATTTAGGTCTTCATTACCCCAAAGAATTCCCCTTAGCCTTTGGCCCCAGATGAGGTAATTTACAACTGTTCGCCGACCTCTTTCTTACGGAATGCCCATCAGTCAATTGAGCAGTGGCGGATTTAGCTACAGGGCAGGGGGGCGTATCACCCCCCCTCGCGCCCCTGTTGGGTCTAAAATAGCGCCCCCTTTAAACGCCTTAGACCAGTGGTTCCCAAACTTTTATTGCCCGTGGACCCCTTTTATAGTCAAAACTTGCCCACGGACCCCCCAAGTGAAAACGCTATATAAATGTATAGCAATAGCATACGAATTAACTGATTTAAAATACAACATTTTGTTGGAGAATTATTTATTTAAACTTAACTTAAAGTTGTTGTTTTTTTAATGACTGGGATGAACTTGACGAGATTTATGAACAGCTAAATGTTTGTGAGTAGCAAACGCAACTCCGCATGAGCACTAATATCTAGCATGTTTCTTTTGTTTGTGACGAGGTTCATAACAGCACTGAATCCACGTTCTACCAAATAGGAAAGACGGGAAAGTAGTCAACAACTTTTGAACAATAACCCATAATGCGTGAAATACAATTGGGATCTCTTTTTGTAACCAGAATTTGTGGTATCCTTGTTCAAACATTGGTTTAAGTTCCTCGTTTGTGGATAATTCAATAAGTTGTTCCTGTATTAGCATTGAATCGTCTATGTTTGGGATCTGAGTTTGTCTCCGAGCAAAAGTGTTATACACCCAGTCGGTAATATCCAAATGAAGTATGTCTTAAAATCTTTGGTTCAGGTCTGCATGAAGAGCCCCTAAGTGTTGACAGTAGGCAAACAAAACTTCATTTCTCTTTGCAATTTCAAGAGATTTTGAATCTGAGACCATTCTCTTCCTTCCAAGTTTTGTTTATAAAAAAAAAAGTTTTGCAACAAACGCAGATATTACGCTTTTAGTTTTGATTAAATTTAATTGGTCACCTTGTAGTCTCCAATTAGTTTCTTTAAATTTGGCAAACAAATATGTCATATGGGATATGTGATTTTTTTGAGTTAATTATATTTGGTCTCAAATCATTGTCTTTGCCTTCCAGGAATTCCAGCACTGAATAATAAAAATCGATTTAAGCATAAACTTTTAGCTAACAAACGTACTTTTGTGTTAAGTAGTAAACGATTATAGTCTTCATCATTTTCCAAACAAAATTTAGCAATTATTGAAGGCATTCCTTTTGATTTTATTAACTGCTCCATTGACGTAATCTAGTGATCCATGCAAAACTTCACTAAGATTTTTGCAACTAAATTATGTCGATTAATGACACAATGTACTGAACATTCAGCTAGTTTTAAGTGTGTCAGAAAGCCTCGGTATCTTCCTACAGTTGCCGGAGCACCATCAGTAGCAACAGAAATGATACTAGTCAAAGGTATAGCTTTTTCATTGAAAAATCTCTTTTAATTCAGTAAAGAACGCCTCACCTTTCATATCTGCTTCCAAGCATTTAGCAAACAACAGGTCTTGGCAAAATTGATATTCTTTTACAAAGTTTTACACAAGCTAAAAGTAAAACCTCATTTCCTGGTAAAGTGGACTCGTCAAGTTGTAGAGAAAATTCAGACGTTTTTAAGTACTCAACATAAAGAATTTTCAACACACTTAGCCATTTTGCTAATCCTTCTTTGGACTGAATTATTGGTCAATGGAATTGTTTTTGTGATGTTGAAAACTGGTTTGTGCAACACAGTGCTTATCACCTCACTTACAGCTGCTAAAATAAGTTAATTCTTCACTAATCGTGTTGGGCTTTCCAGACTTTGCAATCAATAAAGAAATCTTGTAGTACGCACGCAGTCCATCGTCATTTAGTCATCTTGCTTAGATGTTGTCCTTGTGAGTTGTTGAAGTGATGGTGTTTTCAAATATGTGTCTTGGACTGCTTCAAAAAACATTAAATCATTATCGTTTTTATCACTAAGGATTTTCATTAAATGTTCCTCATGCTTGGAAGGTTTCATAAACTCGTTCCACAAAGTTTGATTACACAGAAGACGCATTTGTAAATTAATATTTCCTTGTTTATTGTAGGCAAGTTGTGCATTTAGCAGCATAAACTATTTTTGGTGTCTCACTGTGCCAACTAAAACTTTGAAAATAAAATAGGGGGATGCGGGTGAGATTTCTATGTATCAATATATTAGGATTTATAAAGCAACTTTTTAAATACTGTTAACAATATTTTTTTAATGCATCAGAATATATGGCACTATTAGAAAATATTTTAAAATATTATTTCGCTAACTATCTAAAAAGGGGTTTGATCGAATTTTGAATTTTAAAAAAGAATTTTTGCTGCCCTGATACATGTATTTCTAATTGTCCAATCATATCAAAAGTGGTATCAATGTAAACTTGGATTCCTCCTGCCTTGGATAAATATAACTAACCGACACGTCACAATTTACCCAACCCTGAAATCATCGTCATTTCCGCTTAAAGATTGTATTTCTACTACACATTCCAAAAAGCGAAACATTGTCATTACACTCTATGGAGGAAAGGCGCATCTGTTATGACTTGAATTTGAAGTCAAAAAGTAAAAATAAATACCAATAAATAAATAAATATTTAAAAAAATAGCGCCTGATAAATAATAAATTTCCTGAAAATTATACGAACATTATGGTTTTAAAATTTTGACAAAAGGTAATGTTCAAAATGGTGATATAGTTTGTCTACTTATCAAACCAAATAAAAAGCGTATTAAGCTAATGGCAGTAATGGCGTTTGACTCTCAGACAGAAATGACGACAGCTCTTCAAAAGAATTACTGCGTTACAAAATGGAGATGAAAGTTCTTGAATCCGTTAATCCTGTACAAATGTGGAAAGTTAATGAACACCGATATCCGATAATGTCATTCCCTTGCCAAGACCGTTTTGAACATATCAGTTACCTCGGTTCCATCTGAATGATTGTTCTGCTCGGATGAACCGGTTAATGTCAACACACTTGTCTGTATGTGTAGTTGGTGAAAAGTTGATACATAAAGGAGATATTCCAGTGTTATTTAGATTTTCAAAAAGAAACGTTAAAAAAGTGTTGCTTATGACATCATAAATTAAAATGTGTGGCTTTAATCAAAATTAACTGTTAATTAATCGTTAATTTTCCAAAAGTTAATAATTAAATTGAAATTAATCATTTAATAGCCCTAGTATTTATTTACCCAATGATCCGTTATTAGTCAAATT
>MUZC01001601.1:0-11157 GCA_002072015.1 Radix auricularia
TGTCTCGCACCGCCATGATCAGAAGTCTCCATTGCTGGGAGAGTTGTCAAGTTTCTTACACCAATGACACAGAGTCACGAAGAAAAAAAAACAAGAAAAAAACACACAAAAACTTAGGAAATTTGAGCTTCATTT
Source organism: Radix auricularia (assembly GCA_002072015.1). NCBI lineage: Eukaryota > Metazoa > Mollusca > Gastropoda > Lymnaeidae > Radix > Radix auricularia. The sequence goes on from MUZC01001601.1 coordinate 136, forward strand.
TTTCGTGAAAGAATGGCAATAAATATGTTAAAGTTAAGTCTTAACAAAAGATATAACAATGAATAGGTTAAGCCTTAATTTAAAAATATATAAATAATAAACTGATTAGCTGCCGCCCTGAAAATAACCTACACATAAAGCATTATAGAGGTAGCCTGAATAAAATATACATAGCAATTTTTTAAAATTAAAATACGAACATAACTGCAAGTAGCCTTCTTTAGAGAACACACAAAACTCAAAAAGTAGTTAAAGATTCAGTAACTAGAATGCAATGTGGAATTCACCCCTGCAATGTTTGAGAGAAAACTTTAAAAAAAAAATTTTTTGGATCTATGGCAAGCATTAAAATATTTTCTAACACCATTACATAACAGACAAAAGATACTTGAATAAAATTTTAAACCATCCAAAATGCAAATAGGCTTATATCCCCCCCCCCCCAAAAAAAAATATATATATATAAAAAATCCACCGACATCTTTTTATGTACCCTTTTCTTTTTCACGTGATCATCCAACACATGAACACGTTTCCTGTTAGCATGTTTACTTTGCAATCAAATAACTCTGGGTCGCGGTTGGTGAATTCGGTAAATATAAAAAATCATGTATTGTTGAAATGATCCAGGAAACATTTCCACCGATACTCAGTCTATTATTCCGACATATCTTTTTTAAAAAATCCCTTTAGAACGAGAACGAGGCTACGCCTAACAGGTACGTTTAGCCTCGAGCTCCCGACTGATAGATGTTCTGAATCTGTTATAGACTTGTCCTATTGTTTTTTAGCCTAGATATCCACTGCTGGTTTTTGGGCGTCAAGCTTTAATTTGCTCCAGACTTAAGCCATTCTGTTTTATATGATTTAGGTGGTAAATCATCATGCTACACATTGCCGCCCGTGCCCGCATCTTTCTCGCTGTTAAGATCAGGCTTGGGAATAAGTTAGTAGCAAATCTAGGGTGCACAAAGATAGGCGGTCTGTTGTTACACACGCTATAGTCAACTTTCTATGATTCTTACTTGCCAAGCGTACACAAGTAACCCATGATTTCATGTGCAGCCTTGAAGAAGTTTTCATTGTTAAGATATTTCACAGAAGCGTACCTGCCGTAGGGATGAATGAGGAAAAGTAGAGACAGACATTTTTTTTCACATCGCCGCTGCCTACGCTGGGTCTCTTCCCTACATGACGAGAACCACTGAAACTATGCTGGAGACATTATTTTAAACTAGAACACCAGTTTCGGCTGACAACCAATGAGCTGCGCTGATCTCGCTTCATCAAAATACCAGTCTGGAGTAATCAGATACATTAAGTGAAAAAGATCAATGAATGAATCTCTTCAGGTGTGTTAAAATGAGTATTCGAACTCATGTTTTTGAACTCGAGACCCATGTACAACCATCTGAGTGATTCAACAAAGAAAACATTTCCTACAACTGTCATCTTCCATGACAGTTTGTAAATGACGGATAAGAATCTTATAAGCGGGGCTTATGGGGTGGGTGGGGGGATGAGGGTATCACATAACATTAGCGGAAATGAGTTGGCAAAGAAATATTAGATGAATTTTTTTAAAAGCTGTAATTTAATCAGCGTCTCATTCGAATGAGAAAAAACAGTCGATAGTAATTATATCAGAAGTAGAGAACTTTGAACGTGTTAAAAGGTTAATTACGTTTTTAGTTGCCATTCACTTATTGTACTTCAGATAATCTGGACATAGTGGAGCTTGAAATAGTCCTGAGATTGTACTGCTAGAAATAAACAAAATATTATTGTGCTTGAAATAATTGTGAGATTTTGGCGCTTGAAACAATATTTAGATTGTTGTGGTTTGATATAATCATGAGGTTGTGGTGCTGGAAATAATTATGATATTACCAGTGAGTCAAAGTATTTGTTGTTGTTTATTTTAATGGAACAATGATGTGTCTCCCTGTTAGGTACCACCCGCCCCTTAACCGCTTGCTACGAATCCATGAATGGGTAGAGAGGTTACCAGGTGATTTATTACTGTGTCCCACCCCGCTATTCACGCCTTGACAGGTCAAGGATCCATCGCCGACCTCGGTCTGCTAAAATCCACCCATTCGACCCTGGGTTTGTTTACTTGTATTTTCCTCGAATGTTCTAGACCTTGATAGTTATGAAATAGGCTGCTTTTCTCATTAAAGTTATATCCAGAACTTTCGGTAAGATTTGCTATATAAAGAGAAAGCAGATGAGAATAGGAATAGAAGAGAGACAGAGAGCAGAGATTTTTGCACTCATCGCAGGAGCTATCAGCTGGCCACTGTTTGTTGTCATTGTACTATAAACGCCAACGCTATCAACCTTTTTGTTAGTGTTTACCTTTTTCCTCTAGTAATTTAGTTATTGTTCGTTATTGTCATAAGTTAAGATTTACTAAGTTATTATTATACTAATTAATTCTTACCACAGGTATCGTGTGGTAACCTGTTATTTACAGCATTGTATTAAATTACATTTTTGTAAAGTCAGTTACTGTGTTTATTCTTTCTTTTTGTGTTACGTGCCGTGTTAACGAGCCATTTAATCATTACTCGGGGTCAACATGTCAATCATTCACTGGAATCTTGGGCCAGTAGAGCTAAATGGGCGAGCGTACACTTTCTGTTATAAAAAATTTAATCAAACAAAATAAATTTAAAAAAAACGTAATTTAAAAATTTTACATAGAACTTAGAATTAAAATTTTAAAAATAACTTTAATACAATTTAATCAGAGAAACGTCAAACCAATGGCATTTACAAAATAAATAAAAGCGGAAAATAAATGATATTTTGACTAGGATACGCTACAAGGTCTAACTACAAAGTGTTTTGCGCTTTGGGAAGTAAAAATATTAAGGTACTTAAAAAGTTGAATCCGCGTGGAGGACAGACGAGAAGGAATGCCTAAAATGTGATTTTATGAGACCATACTACGTCAGTGCTGGCAGATATCACTATCTCTCAACGGAACAATAATAAATGTGAGATTACAGCTCCCTGTTAAGTTCGAATTAGGCTTCTTATCTTCTTGAAATCTCGTAATATATGTCCCAAATATTTTTATAACTTTTAAACATCAGGAACATTTAAACAATTCATAATCCAACATGCCATAATCCCCCGAATGAGAAAATGGAAATATTGTTAATTTCTAACAATTCGCTACAATCTTCACACCACCCATGAATTATTCAGTGCAATGCTTTAGGGCCAACGATCTATTATTTATCTTCTTTTATTATCTTATCGATCTCTATCTATTAGAAATGATAAGCAGGTCGTGAAACAAATGTGTTGTATAAATTATTTAAAGTTTCCTACATAAATCCCAAACTTTTTTTTTTTTTTTTTACATATGCGGCAAAGACAAGCAATTCATATTCTGTCAAGTGGAAATTGAAGATTTTACTTAACGAAAATTTTAAACTGTGGATACTTTCTTGTGAAGTGATTATATCTGATTGCGGCTGCCCTTCATAAAACATTGTATTTTGCGAATAAGGTCAATATCCCTGGTTGCGACTTAAGTGAACTATGTGCTGAACACATAAAACTATGTGGGCTATGTGTGGTATACACATAAATAACCTTTTTTTAAAGATTTGTTATAATTATACAGGGGTGGACTGGGCTGACGGGACACCGGGAACATTCCCTAAGGGCCGTCAGGTTCGGTGATATTATGATAATATAATTATAATAATTAATAACTGATATTAGGCGGTATTTTAGGCTACTACCAGAATAACGGTTCATAAAGTCCAAACCGACACCATCCTCAATTTTACGTAAATAAAGAGGTCCGTACACAGGGTTGTCAAATTATTTTGTGGGTAAAAAGCCAAAATGTCAGGGGGGGGGGAAAGCCAAAAAGGGTCAAACACCCAACTAAAATTTGACGCCAAATTATATTATTTGTGAAGCTCAATGGTGGGCTAAAGTAAGTGCGTTAAAAATAGTATTTGGAAATTTTGATGATCCAAGCTCATCATTGTTCATTGAATTGATGTATACGTTACAAGACCTAGCATCATAAGACGCTTTCAATGCAAAAATCAGGGATACAGCTCAAACTTTACTAGCTAAGTTTATCAAGTTTCAAATGGTTGTCACTGCAAAACTATACTTAAGAATATTCCAGCACACGTGATCGCTTTCTAATTATTTTCAAACCACCGGAATGGATGCACTGCAAGCATACCATAATGTAGATTATACTGTTAAGTTGTTAAAAAAAATTTCAAGAGATTTTGATGGTTTTCTCGACAATGCCAAACAATTTGTGTCCTGTGCTAATAACACGTTGGATGAAGAAAATGTTGAAATGAGGAACATTTTGTTGAGAAACTTTTACACAAACCAAAATGATGTCTGATGACAGAAGAACGCACGAGGTAGTAGGAAAAAATGCAGCGGACAGATATCGCATTGTAGTTCATAAACTTGTAAAAACTATTGAAAAGCGATTTGATAGTTACGATTCTTTATACGCATATATTGCCTGGCTTCATCCACAGAACTTTGGGGATATTAAACAACAAGGTTTAGCTACATCAGCGATGCCGTATTCTCGTTAAATTCGATTAAAGCACCACAGCAACTAATCTCAGATAAGAGCTAACTGAATTTGCTCAGAAATGGGACGAATTTAAAAATTCTGTCTCCGACGAATACCCTCTTAAAATGTTCGATGATTCAGTAGAGGACAGCGTCAGTGAAGATTCGCCACAGGAACTCTGGGACGACCATGTTGTGGATAAGTGTGAGGAAATTCCAAAATGCAAATCTTGCATAAAATGTCCTGCTTGCTGCTTCTCGTTACTACAGTTTCTATGGGCAAACCTACAAACAATTCTTTTAACCATATAAACTTTTATTGACTTTACCCAAGTAGCTTGTAAGAGATCTTTATCTAAACTGAAACACGTTATGAATCTCATTTCTTCAACATACCTTGAAGCTATTATGCTTATGTCAACAGAAACCGATGTAAGTTAACTGAATAATGACAGAATTATAGATCATGTAGCCGCAATGGCATCCAGCTTAAAAAAGTAGCTTATACTATAAACACCTTCACTGTGAGTCCTAATAAATTGATTTATAACTTAAATTGACGCATTCCTGATATTTAATAGATAAGTATAAACTATATATGCGATGTATCGTTTTTTTTTGGTCATTGTATTCTGTAATTTGTAAAGGGTACCATAACTAAGGAGGCCTCGGCCCTCAGCTTTGGTTGGGATAATGCACAAGGAAAATAAACGTTCTGAAGATAGGGCCGCTTTTTGTGTTGTTGTTTTTTTCCGGGCCGCTGAACTTCCCATTATTTATATAAACAATTAAGGGAATTCTGAAAGTGATTTGTTCTGATGAAATTTATTAAACATACCACCGAACGCTACATGTATCGTAGGCCATCTTTGACTCTTTCGAATTCTATTCAGGGGGCTAATTCTGATATACTGTTCAAAACATCGTCTAGGAATCTTGGCTACATTATTTTTGACAACATGTCTACCAACAACTTAATCAATCACATCTGTCGCTCTGCCCATACTGCCATTTGTCAGATCAGTTCAATCCATCATTACTTAATAGATAGTGCAACAAAAACTCTAGTCTGTGCTCTTGTTCTAGCTCGTATTGATTACTGCCATTCTCTTCTGTCGGGTGCGCCAAAACAATGCATTGAAAAACTACAGAGAGTTCAAAATTCAGCTGCCAGATTAGTTCTAAAGGCAAAAAAATATGACCATGTTACTCCGCTACTTTACTCACTTCATCATTGGCTACCCATACAAGCCCGAATTGATTACAAACTGACAGCTCTGTGTCACAACTTCTTTTCTGACTCATGCCCTTCCTATTTTACTGAAATTTTGTCGTTCTAGTCACCACGTCGTCGGCTACGCTCTTCTGCAGACACACACATTCTCTGTGTTCCTAAGACACGAACTAAAACATTTGGCGAAAGGTCGTTCTCTTTTTGTGCAGCCAAACAATGGAATTCGCTACCATTACACATAAGTAGTATTTCAACTACTAAGTCTTTCAAGACTTCGCTTAAGACACATTGTCATCTTTTCAAAATTTATTTTCAAAATTAACGAAACAACATTTCTGTTAATGATTAACGTAGCTGATGTATAACGTATTGTCATTTAGGTAGTTAGCATGATATGAATGTTTATTTAATTAATATACGTGTTATTAACTCCATGTAAAGCGCTGGAGCCCCGCTCCTTGCTGGGATACAGCGCTATATAAATTATCAATTTATTATTATTATTATTATTAAATTCGGTAGTCTTTCAATTTAAAAAAATAAAATGTTATTGCTATTAATCTGCTATTTGAAAAATATTAAAGTAAACCAAATTGTCAAGTTATTCAGTCCTAGAAACCAAGTAAGGGAATTAAATTGCTTATGAGTACATCGTATTTGTAAATGAAAACACCCTGCACTCACTGCCACTTACAAGTCAAATTTCCTTCACAATTTAACGTTTTAGGAAACAAAATGTGTCACGAGCAATACTCTTTACCTTTAGTTAATTAAAAAAATTGTTTAGTAATGTTTTTGTATGCTGGGATCTGATTAACTACTATAAATATTTTTTAGTTGCTTTATTTCACTCTTCTATTTAGTTGGCCCATTTTTTGGACATCAGAACTGAGTTACTTTAAAATTAATTTTTTATATTAAAATTTTTTCCACCGTCGTTCAAAACAAACGTTGCAGCTCTATCCACGTCCTGCTCTAGCACATCTTCCAGTAGGAAAACACTTCTTGCCGCCGGGACGTCCCTGTATCTTTTCGTTTCATTTCCTGGTTCATGTTTCAACGTCGTATCCAAACATCTCACTGAAATGCTTTTTTTTTTTTTTGTTCCTTTTTGCTTTTTTTTTCTTTACTAAAAAAATAAAATGTATAAAAGGTGGGGTTATGGGGAGTGGAGTCCATCAATCTTAGGCGGCTCGTATCTTGGGATACGGTGGTTGAGTGGCAAGCGCGCTCGACTGGCGTACCGATGGTCACGAGTTCGAATCCATGCAAAGGCAAGGATTTCTTCCTGAGTCCCTAAGTCACCCAGCTCCGAATGGGTACCTAACTAACATTAGTTAGGCGGCTGGGTAATGTGTGGAACTCTCATAGCCGTAGCCTATCACCTCTGCATCACTTGCCAACAGATCATCTATCATGGTCTGTGGACGCACTTGTCTTCTACATAGTGCGTCTGTATATCTAAGAAGATAAAAGGCTCCATCAACAATTCTATTTCCAAGAGTTCTAAGAATGGTTTCATTTGGTCTGAATACAATATGCAAACAGAAAAAAATTTAAGGGTGCACCTTATTATTTATTTTTAAAAAAGATTGAGTGGCGTCATGCTGCTGATGATGGTTTCTCGTGTAGCGCTAATTTTTCATCGCAAGTCCAGCACGCTCACGGCACTCAGATTTTCAAAACTTAACGTAAATAAACAAAACTTTTCAGATTATGTGTTGAGCATTCTTTGTTTTTTTACGTTATCTCAATGACTTGGGAAAATCTTTCTATAGCGTGTGCGTTGTTGCTTCAAAAGCGCGCACTCAGGGGAACCTCTTTCTGGATCCATCCACGCTGGGACCTCCGTCAGAAGAGACTCAAGAGAAACGCAGCCCGTTTAAAGAATCTTGTTTTTTAAGCCAGTTCTTTGAAATTTTCCCTGGATCGATCCATCATAAAGCCACATGGATGACGTACTGGATAAACGACACGATGGATTGACGGCAGTGTGACGGAGTGGAGAGCATCGGTCCGTCATGTCATTCGGTCTATAGAGATGGATGTGGATAATTCAGACGATGGGTGGAATTTCAGAAAAAGGACATGAATAATGGATGTGAATAAAACGTGGCTAGATGGACAGTTCAATAAATTATTGAAATCAATGACGTGATACGGCGCTTATGGATCAGTTGACTCAGGGCAACCTTAACCACATTGGGTGTGGTGGGGTAAGGGGGCGTGGTAAACGTAAACCAAGAAGTTGATTCTTAAATATTTTTTTCTTTGAAAAAGAAATGATATATCTCATTCGGCTCAGGTTTGATAAAAATTACGCTTTCACCGTATGATCATTGATTCTTTCTGACCGCAGAGTAGGTTTTGGGGGAGGGAGGGAGAGGGTGAATATCCATTACTCAGGAGGAGATCGGGTTATGCATTCGTTGTCAGCTCAAAATTGAGTCGAAGGGTTTTATAAGTCTCATCTCGGAGTAAAGACCTAAACTCATTATTATATCATATAGTGGTTAGAGAGCGGTTGTTGGTCTTTCTCATTAGTGGTTAGAGAGCGGTTGTTGGTCTTTCTCATTAGTGGTTAGAGAGCGGTTGTTGGTCTTTCTCATTAGTGGTTAGAGTGCGGTTGTTGGTCTTTCTCATTAGTGGTTAGAGAGCGGTTTTGGGTTTTTACTCGTGAGTGTTAATGCTTCCACTCACACCCCTACCCCCCAATTTCTTTACGCTCTGAAACATGTATAACCCAATTATATTAATATATTTGATAACTCAGTTATTCATTTTCAAATGATACACGACTGTATACTTAACTTTATCCCCGCATATGATATCCCTAAGTAGGATAGCCCACTACATCCCCATGGAGGATACATCATTGTATCCTTTGTATGATACTTTATTATCTCTCCATGTATGATACCCCTCTCAAATCCCCAAGTATAATTCCTAAATATACCCCAACGTGTCAATCACACCATATCCCTACAGATGATACCCAATTATAGCCCTGCGCATGATCCTCAACTATATCTTATCTGTTAACAGAAGAAATCCTCTACTTCTTTACAGAACTATATCCCTACATTTCATATCCTACTTTACTGATACACATGATAGCCCATTACATCCAAACATATGATAGCCCATTACATCTCAATATATGATAGCCCATTACATCCCAACATATGATAGCCCATCACATCCCAATATATGATAACCCATTACATCCCAACATATGATAGCCCATTACATCCCATCGTTTGATTGCCAATAACATCCCAACATATGATAGCCCATTACATCCCAATATATGATAGCCCATTACATCCCAACATATGATAGCCCCTTACATCCCATCGTTTGATTGCCAATTACATCCCAACATATGATAGCCCATTACATCCCATCGTTTGATTGCCAATTACATCCCAACATATGATAGTCCATTACATCACATCTTTTGATTGCCAATTACATCCCAGCATAAGAGAATAGCCCACTGCATCTCCACTTACGATAAACCAACGTATCGCTCCGTTGGTTAGCCCGCTCTATCCCTAAGCAAATACCACATACACCCGCTTCTAGGAAACATCATTGTTAAGTCTAGAAATCCCAGGCAGATTAATTATAGTTTTGTAAAGCTAAAAAAATCATGTTGATAACTAGCATGCGCTGCTGCCGTGTAGATGTACAGGCTCCTGAGCTGTCAGCTCGACATGGGGTGAAGCACAAATCAAAAACGCTTTTAGCTTCAAGACGAACCTGGAGAGACGGGCCAGTTACACCAAACCATCACCAAAGAATGTTATACACATTTTAAAAAATAAATTAGATGCAAGTTTTCGTTTCAGTTTAAAGCAATCCTGCCGAAACCTGAGAGGAGTTTCAGAGGAAAGTGAAGATTTTCATAATCTGGCAGATTCGTGAAGGTTCTATTGAGCTGTTACTCTACTGTAACGCTTATAACGTTCTTTTTCTATATAAAAAAACATTTAAATAAAAACTATTTTAAAAAGGAACCAAAAAAAAAAAAAACAAACAAACTCGTTATCTGTTTACGCTGTTTGCTTTAAAATTGGAATTGAATCATAACGTAATAGGGTTTTATAATGGTTATTATTCAACGAGAAGACAATACATTACAAAATTCGTTCACCCAAAAAAGGTGATATGTCTGACGCATAAAATAGCACATTTCATATTTAATTTAGAGAAATATATATGAATATAACACATTACAGATAGAGAGAAAGAGAGAGAAGAGAGCGAGAGAGTGAGAGAGACTTATACATGTGGTGTATTAAATTATATAATAATAATAATGATGAAATTATATGATCAAATAATTGTACTTTTATCTATTTATACCTTTAACAATGACGTAAATTTATAAACAAAAAAAACAAACAAACAAAAGTTAGATTATTTCATATGTAGATTCTATTAGCTGATAACATTTAAATTTAAGAATCAACCAAAAAATAATTATCTTCAAAAGAAGAAATCTGATAACATTGAGAAAACATAAAACCTTATGTTTATTTCACTAAACGTTGATTTTTTTTACAAACCAGCGAAAACAAGTCCCACCCATCCCAGAAGAGCTCTAATGGGATAACTACTAATGTTGCTTGACAAAACGTGCTTTCCAGCGACGCACTTTATCGGTATAAGAACCCCATTAAGTAGTTACAATAAATAAAAAAAATGTGTGTTTATCACACCAAACTTTCATTGCCCGCCCCCCTGAACTATAAGTAAATATTTTATTACCCCATTTAACACTGCATATCTACCACTCTGATTTGTAAATATGCAAACTTAATTGTTAGTGGTTGGATTGTATCCTTTGTTTGACTTGCTGATCTGCAGACACATGCTCTTGAGAATACTGTATTTGAATGAAGAGCACTTGGCACTTTGGCAGCCAGTGGAGTTAAGCTGAGAGCAGCGTCAGACATCTAGAAGAGTACAGAATTTAGAAGCGTAAACCATCTACAGAAGTATAAAACATCCAGAGACGTAAAGCTTCTAGAAGCGATAACGCACCAATTAGCGTGAGGCACATAGACGCTGTGGCCATGGGTGGACGTGTACTAGCGTGAGGCAGAAAGAATGTGTGGCCATGGGTGGACGTGTACTAGCGTGAGGCAGATAGACGCTGTGGCCATGGGTGGACGTGTACTAGCGTGAGGCAGATAGAA